>CAVMCB010000098.1:0-64742 GCA_963678985.1 Spisula subtruncata | reverse complement strand
TATTGACAATCATATTTAAATAGGAAATACTATTTACCACATTTAAGGTGTATCATGTAATTTTATTACCAAGAAGTAAAAATCACTTGATAAGGATCAATAAATAAATATTACCTGAACTGATGTTTAATTCAAAGTATATTTTAACATTTACTTATAAATTGACGAATTATTTTCCTTAAATTGAAAGAGAACCTGATGAATAAATACTTTCGCGTCGTTTCTCGTTTCAAACTCAACAGCATTATCACGTATGCAAGCACAGGCAAAGTCTAGTGTGATTTTAAAAACAACCCCCTATTGTTTTCGTTCATTATTGTACTTATAAATCAATGATAGTTTTATTTATTGATTTGTCATGCATTGTTGGCACATTATTATGAATATCGCCTGATAATAAAACAATGTTTAATAAGATGGTGTTGCGTTTGTAGTCCAATAAATGTGTTTATAAATAATATAAATAATCAACATATCCGTAGCTCAATGGTTAGTGCGCTTGTCGTCTAATCTGGCGACCCGGGTTCATATCCGGGTGGAGGTACATATATACGCCTGCCATGTTTCAGTAGAAATAAAGCAAATAAAGGCTTTGCTCGGCATTCACATATAAAAAGTTCCAACCTTGCAATAATTTTAGACCAGTCACCCTAATCTTTAAAGCATGTAAACGTTAAAACATATTGTGAACAGTAATGTCCTGGACCATCTAGATGTATCAAAATCCACGCCAAAACGGTAACCTTATAGTGACCACACACGCCAATCTATATTACAACCATACAATATCATAAAGGCTGGAACTAATAACGGATAGCATAACAACCGCACAAATAATATATCAACGGAAACAAACTAAACCCTAAATAAGTATCCCATGACAAAGAAAGAACTAACCACAAACAACTATATTCATACTCTACCCCAACATTTAACTTTATGAATGATTTTGAAGTGGTGCGAATAGCACGGACTAATAAGATACAGGACAAATAATTCATACGAAAAGAAATTCAAGCTAGCTCTATAATTGGCCCCTTAAGATGACGCTTATTGAGAAATTATGACTTCAAAATTAAAACAATTCCACAATAAACGGTTGTGTAGGCTAGCTAGAACTCAAAATCAGCACCAGTGAATTAAATGAATTGCTTTTAACAAAAATTCGAAATCGAAACTAAGGACAGAAGCAATATCTACTAGAAAGGATACATGGAAACAAGAATGCACATACAATGACAAACGTAGTTAATTAATGGGGGGGCACAGACAATGCTCAACACAAACAAATGGTACAGAACAAAACTTTATGACAAAAGGGTATACAATGTACCATGGCTTACACTACACAAATCCGATATCCCCCGGAAAGCTTGCTGCCTCAGACTACACGGGACAAGAACCAAGTGACAAGTTTAGAACAAGATACAACATGCATCACAATGACAACCCCCTACAGATACAGAATATATGCACTTTTGAAAAATACGAAGCAGTCTTACGCTGGACATCAGAATTGCAAAAGAACATGTACAATAAATAAGAATACAGTTATACGAGAAGTCACTAATCCAAATAGGTAATGGTGTTTCTATTACTATAAAGTGGACAATGCATACATAAAGGAAGGTTGCCGCCTTTGGATTTTCCGCCTTGGTACGGACAGAGACAAATGTCACTGGAGGCTTAAACTGGTTTTAAGATGCATCAAACCTCAATTACCTCCCAGACAACCTTATAGAAATGTGTAAATAAAAGTTTGCTGCCATGGAATGCCCCCTTTCAAAAAGACCACAATGACAAATAGTTAAAGAATGTAAAACATGAAACATTATATGAACAACACCCGTTTAGTAGCACAGAAAGTACTCGACGACCTATCTGAATTCAGAGCAACAAGAGAGCAAACTTTTAACGGCTCGACAGGATTCGGTATCTATTTCGATATATTTGGTTGCATCCAGGCACTGGGCACAAGGGCCCGTGCCCCCCCCCCCCCCAGTTGAGATTACTATTGTCCACAGCTGGAAGTGCTCTACCATCACGTGTACTGAATCAGACCCCGGATTGAAGAACGTTTTAATGTGACGTTATATTGACAATTGAACATTTTCACACTCGCTATTTATGGTAACACATATGGGACACCCTGTATTTGATTTTACCTTTTAAGGTACGAAAGTTCTTTGTACAAATTGTTGGGTCATGTAACTAAAAATACCGTTATTGATGTTTCGCTGCATATAAGGGCTATATAAATCATTTATAAACTTCATTTAGTCATTATTCACAGAAAGTTACTTGGTGAACGGCGAAACAAACTTTGTTAGCAGTAATTAACCGTTGTGAACAGTTTAAAACACATGCTCTTATACGTTAGTACTGCTTGCTTGCTAGGGCTCCTACCATGTCAATGAAACATATTTATTCACAAACATAACAGAATTCAAGCTTCACATGGATGTCGATTCGAATGGTAACGCATATTATGGTACACCCTGTATGTGTATTTAAGGTACGAAATTTCCACGTCCGAACCGTTAGGTCGCGAAAATAAATGACTTTTGTAATTATAGTTATTGTTTTATGTTTCGCTGCATACGCAAGCTCATTATTCATTTCATTCAACTGAATATCAACAGACACTTACTTGTAATAGGCGAGTGTTCCTGCATTCTTGTGAAAATCTGCATTTCGCCTTAAATGTGACATGGTTTCTGTTTTGCGCGCTCGTTAGTTACTGTATTTAATCAAAGTGCTGCATGTATGTATCTTTTTGGTCCTACTTACATATTTATAAAATTATATATATAGTTTACAAACACTTACCGGTAGATGTTCATCTGGTTAAGGCTGCCACCAACCTGTAACAGCAACTCTATGTTTTCTTAACTCCAATCGATGGTCATACTATACCGGCTGATCCCAGATGCCCAGATTCGGCTTTAACTATTACACTGAGTAGTTGATTCCATACATCAACTATCCTGAAGCATTGTGAAGTAGAAGAATTTCTTCCTGGCGTTCAATCTTGTCGTTTTGTATAGCTTGTATTGATAACATCTAGTACTGGTATTTATATACTGTAACATCATTTAATTTCGATGGGACGACTTTCGTGGTTTCGGTAAAAAGACCAGTTCGATCGATGGGACGATAATTTGTGGATTTGAATTTCAGGCAGTAAATACATGTGTCAAAAGTATAGTTCGATCGGATTTGATTTCGTGGTTGAAGGTGAAACACGAAATCCACGAAATTTAATCCCCCACGAAAATTAATGATTTACAGTAGTTTCAATACTAATCATATTTGTTCGTAGAATTTAAAATGTTCCCAGCTAAGTCTCCACTGCATGTTCATGGTAGTAAATGTAGATGCAATGTTTTCAGATGAATCTCGCAAGCGGCAGAAATAAAACATTTTTAAAAATCAATATATTTGTCGAGGACAACATAATAAATATTGGATTTGTTGTTAGGTGTGTGCTATTATTGACAGATAGGTGCGAGAAAGCATAATCAACACTGACATACATGGACATACATTGTACGTAACGTTAGAATTTCGTTAGTATGGTTCTGAAACCCGTGTATCTCGAGAATGAGTCGGGTGACATGTGTTATTTATGGTTTCGATGTTCTAAAATATGAATTGTCTGTCCTTTTAAGGCGTTTTGAAGAAAATTGAATCGATACCTAAAAGGCGCGCGTACCACATTAACACTCACAAAACAAGGACACGCTGTAACTGTACTCTAAGTGTGGGTTTATACTTGCGTATTGATTAAATGTGGGTAAAACAAAATAGGCAACAAAATAACACAGCATCAATATAAGGTAAGCATAATCATGCGTTAATTAAAACAGGGTGAGGAAAATGTGAAGCTTGAGCATTGCTAGAGTCTAGGACCATTCTCGTATTTGGTGAGTGCTCTCCCGACCAAGTTATCAGGCCTATTATGTCCATACTCCCTTGGACATATTGGTAACTGGTTTAGACCACTGGTCGGGTTATTTGTACACCAATGTGTCAATCGGCATACTCATTAACCGACCGAGCATTTATTGGAAACATCAAGATTATGAAGTACGATATATTACAGTTTGTATCAAGACTCAGTTGATTATAACGAGCTCATATCATAACTTCATCAGGCGCATACAGCTGCTAATGGCCGTTAAAATTGTCGAATTGCGATGGAACTATAATACGGTGAACACGTTGTATTGTCTATCAGAAGCAATACGTGTTAAGTATCATATGTGGCATAACGTGTCAAGTACCATTTCATTTTTGTGCCTGGTTTCGCACTAGACGTCATTTGAATGACTGTACTATAAGGACCAACGTATTTAGACAATGAAAACAATAAAACACCAGACAATAGGTAGTGTGTAAATGATTACCTACATATACATGCAAAGCTTGTGCTTTGTTAAAAAGGTAATCCGCATTCTTCTTCTTTTGCTTCTTTCATGTAATTTGCAGGGTCCACGCTAGGGCTTTATCACATACAATTATTTTAGAGACAGATGTGTGATACAAGGAACCCGGGTGCGATATCCTAACTCGTTTCGAATAGATTCCTTGGTTCTTTAACGTGCATGGTGTTTTAACTCCGATGCAACATAGCAAAATCAATGAGAAACCACGCTCCGACCTTTCTTGCCGGAGACATACAGGTAGATCTAGCATGTATATTATAAGAGTTAGGCCAGACGAATGCTTCATACGTGCTAAAGTAGCGAATGTATTATACAACAAAACTCAAGCAATGATGCACAGTAAATAGCAACAATTTCTATATGAATGAATTCATAACGAAGCTTCTAACCACGACATAAAAGGCAGAATTGAAAACAGAATGTGGTAGACCTACACATGTTCGAGCCAGGCCGCACTTTGCGTTCGAGGCATGTACATGCCGATACATGGGTACGACCGATAAAGATATATAGAGGATCTATCACGAGTTGTCCATTCATACATATAATATACATTTAAATTGACAACGAGTGATAGATTCTTTATATCATCTGACACTAAATACGCATTGATTAATTGGAAAAACTCAATACTTTATACTACTCGTTGTACGTATAATCTTATACGTAGTCGCTATTCTAACCTGGATGCAAGGAAAGTCATTTGTTATATACAAGTAATATGTACACGGTTATTATATTAGTATTAAACACGTTTTATTCGTGGAAATTCAAAACCTGACCCCATTTCTCCGATATACCTACCAGCGATACAAACCTGGAAATCAGCTCCAACTCATCACTACTCTGACGTCTACCCTTCCAGTTTTGATATCAATTCAAAGGTCACAAAGCACGCTCTCCAACGGTTATCATTTGAGACATGTATTTGAAATGCGGTGCACCTTATTGACCCATATATATTAGAAACACCACGCTAGTTCACGGTATGCTTTCAAACACGTTGACATATAAACAATCTGCATATATTAATTATTATTTTGTCATTTATCAATCCCCTATGTATCTGTTTTGGAAGCACACTATTTCTGATCAAGATGCCCAAAATATACCTGCATGTACAAAAGTAGAGCAAGCCATTTTCAAACCCAGTGTCATGTTGGTACCCCGATGTAAACACTGAATGTGGGCTTACATTCAAATAAATGTTCTGTTTAAGCAGGCTTTCTAACTTGGTATTGGTCCAAGGTCGGAGAATTGGCCACATTATATTTTGCCTTGTATATACATGTACGCCTCGATACTTCACCTTTGTCTCCATCAAATTCCATGTAGGGTAGGGTTACCTCTCAATGAGAAATATGTCATCGAACATTTAAGCCCCCCGGTATCGTGATATATACTGGTCGAGCTCATGGATGTCTACATATACCATGTTTCATTGAAATATACAGACGGTACAGGAACATACTTAGTACCTCCCTCAAACCATACTCAGGCGGACATTTTGTGTGACTAACTTGCATGATGTAGTGAAACTGTGTTATATGCCATAACGGAACACTTTGACGTTCCAGATATAAAACTACTGAAGATAGGGTTGGGTTACAGAATCAATTCAATAGGTGGTTTATCATACCATTTGTTACATTCATTATGATATTCTAATGTTGATTGCCTGCCGCCTATTGTTTGTTTAACGCGACGAACATAAATAATATTCTTATGGTAATCAACTGAAAACTGAAAAAGTGAACAACTGTATCAACCTAAAGTATGCATGTCAGTACCCTTCATGAAACATTAAAACTCGGCTATCATGAAATATCCCTTATAAATAGCCAAATATTGCTACGAGGTGGCCTGAGTACGAGATGGTCTGGGTACGAAATAACTGACATTTTGACAGCTCCGGTTATAGTCCCTAGTTTAGAATTTCAATCGAAAATGGCGTTATATTTGAGTTTGGGCTCCAAAACCATCTAAATTAATAATTATCATATCCAAAATTACAATCAAGATCCATCAACACTAATTATTCCCCATTTACACCGGTACCAATTATCTGCCGAGCTAGCAGTTCTTATAAAGCCTTGTATTCGTATTATAACTTCATTGCTGCAATTAACACTCTTCACAACTATTACTTCCCCTTGTTAACATTCGTCATTTCGGATGAACATAACTTAGCCATAGACGTAGATGCCATGTTGCGTGTCAATATGTGGAATCCGATCCTGTCCTCTGTAGGCCTACAACAGAACGGCCTACAACAGAACGGTGTAAGAAAGGATCGAGGTAGTTCTGGTTACAGGACCGTGATGAACCAGTCACCATTCCGTAACTCAATGGATGAGCCAACACAACAACAGAAGTCTGCAGAAAGTGATGTTGTGCGAACACCCTTTTCTAAACGTGTCGATTTTTTCAACCCGGTGAAAAATGTTAGACTTAGTATTACAAGACTTGACAATGCTGTGAGTTTCTGTCAAACTACTATACCGACTCATATACCGAGTATGAAAAGAGACATAAGTGAGAAAAGATCTGGTCAAGTTTCTAGGGCGACCACCGCGTCAACCAGTCATAGTTTTCCGAGTAGACTAGATCCTACAAGCGAACTGTATAATGTAAAATCCAAGCCATCCATATATGACCCATTCCAGGAACGAATGAATAAACCTACTAAGTTTGAACAAAAGTTTAATATGCCTCTGCCAAAGGTTAAAATACTTGAAAGTGTTCCTGTAGCATGTGATGATCAGGACAATATGCAGAATGGTCAAACAGACATACAAGAACAGACAACAAAGATAACTCAGAAACAGAATGATGAAAAGAACAACATTACACTAAGTGATCATCAAACAATAGGTGTTCCTGAAATATCATGTAATGAAAAACGTGTTATTCAAAATGGTGAGTCGTTTAAGAAAGATAAAGAAGAAACGGATAAGAAAGGTGGTCCAGTAACTAGTAAAGAAAATACTGAGAAAAATAAATCGGATAAAGGACCTACACTAGATTGTCTCCAAGGTGTGCGAATAAACATGGACAAAAAACAGACCAAAGCAGAAAAAGCGCTTGAAAATGCAAAACATAGGTCTAAGAAACATTTTAGAAAACCTGCCGTTGCCAATGGGGTAGGAGAGACTGTTTATTATCACCAACTAGTCCCAGCTACCATTGACTGTCAGTGTGTGATTTTAACATTGTTGTGTTTATGATCTTTTGTACCTTTTGAATCAAGAGAGGGCCCATATTTATCATATTTCCAAGTACCACTATCAGTATGTACAAATGACATTAATACTAAAATATACACTGTTGTTACAATGTTTACTAAGATTACGTAATATAACTAAATTAATTGTTATCAATCATGAGCATTCATTTGCATTTGAAAAATGATGAATATGGGTCCGAATTTATTGGGGTTCACAACCCCTATCTGAACAGACCTGGTGATGATATAATAGTAGACCTTTTTAAAAACCATTGTCTAATTGGATTTGTAAAATACATAACGTTCCCTCACGTATGAATGAAATATCCCAATGTAGAAAATTGGATACCGGTACACCCATTTCATTTACAGTAAATAGGGGATATAGGTTAACATCTATCTTGATCATGTTAATTGCACTTCTTTCAATATTTATACTTTGCCTGCCTCCTTTGTATCACTTTCTTTAGTGCACATTATGTTGATTTACCTTCTGTCACATTTACTCACCCTGTTACATGTGTTCATAGTCACTTCCTCACTGGCATGTTTTGGATGTTCAACACTTTTACACAACTAGTATGTAGATTTTGTAAATTATGAAAAATATTCATTATATGTATATTTATATAACATTCCAGCAACCAAATGTACTTTAGGTTCACGTTTGATATTTATTTATGCTAAATTATTCAAGCTGTGGTCTTCTAAAATTAACTGGTACCCTACATAGTAAACTTTTGTTTTGTACGTAAGAACGTAAAATGTTTGAATGTGTTTACTTGTACTAGAGTTAATTATTGGCGTTCATTCCCACATAATTTGTAATACATGTAAAGTAACATCCTCGAATGTTTCATGTAAATGTCATAATGTGTTTAAGTTTATTTCAGCATATTTTAAATGTTCTATCGTGGAAGCTGTGTATAATATACGGGTTCATGTTGTTTAGTGTATAATATTCAACAGGTATACAATTTCAAAGTTTTAAACAAGTTATTCTGTTTGTTGTTATCGTATTTTTCTATTCATTATCACACATGTTTACAGATGTGGTTTGATGCTAGCGGACGAGCGTACGTGAGTCTCGCAACAAGATACGACCCTGTTAAGAAGTATTGAAACATGCAATTATGTAAAAGAGGTACAATGTATAAGTAGAATGTGGGAGTTTGGTACTAATCAATTCTGCCTTGAACTACTAATCCTGTCTTAACCCAGATATATCTAATTGTATTTAGTGGTTGATAGATTGTAGCTCTCTGTCTAACATCTGACACAATTAGTGGATTGTTGAAAGCGAAACTCTTAGACTTATTGACATGCACTGATCTATCTTCACAATTATTCATATACACTGAGGATAGTTTCGCTTTCAACCTTCGTAGTACTTACTTCTATCTTGCGTAGCATCAAGTCATATTCTATTATAGATAAAACACTTCTTACTACCGATCAACCAAGATGTTACATTAATTAGTTATATATATTTGCTTCCATCCCTTAGTAGTTAATAAGTTTCTTTTAACTTGTGTATAATAAACTAATCTCCTACATTGATGGCATGGCTTTTACATTTCAACCAGACTTTCTGACAAACAAATGAATACAGTATTGTAATTCGGTGAAAAGTGGGTGGAATGAGGCCCGCTATATGGTACTTTTCAGATAGCATTATGGTAACCTACTGTGCTAAAAAGCACATTCTGGCCAATAACAACTGTCATCTACGAAAGCATTTCCGTCTATACTTATATTTTTCCTTTTCCAATATATCTTGCATAGTTTGTATTTCTTCTAGTGTTTTCTATCAAACATAAAACCCGCATGGAAATGTGTGGATATATTTGGAGAGACCTCTTTCTAGCTGACTTGCAGGTACTGCAATTATAGTATCCAACTTGGGCTTATATTCCGGGCCGCATGGCGCTACTGGGAAATGCATGGGTCTTGTAATTAGAGCATGGGTTAAGTTCGAATGTCACTAAGCACATGACCGAGTGTATGTATTCCTTGTTCAACTTTTATCGGTTGGTTAGTTGAAATCGAAATACCATCCATCCCTTATGACTTTGGGAACATACGGAAACCAGAAGCGCCATGAGACCTTTTAAAGGCATTTATTAGTTATAAATAGTCATGTTATCAGACAGTTTTAAGTGTATACGTAAAAATCATATTGTGTGGTATTCAACTCATACATCAAAGTAAATGAGTGTAGTGTTTGTTACTAAAGAAATGTACATTAAAATAATCTTCCTCCTTGAAATACGTTGATACCACTGTTTGAATTATAACAACGATGGAAACAGTTTTGTACTTGTTTCATACTTTCGATAAGTAACATTTATATAAGGTACTTTTACTATTTTGTTAGATCTATATACGTCGCCTGTCAATACTAACGCCGTGTGTGTATTTTAACTATTTAACAACATTCAACATTTTATGGTCTTTGTTATTTTTACAGATAACTGTGTACTCGTGTTTGATTGTATATAACTGCTTTTCTCATTTACTATAGCATGTACATTGGAATTCAGTCATGATATTATCTAAAACAAATTATCTGAAAGATGACCAGATACAATATACTTCGATTTGTTCTTATTTGTGCGTTTATTTATGTCTATTCATACCGAAGTTTAATGTCTTGGTTTATTACATTATTTCACACCTTGGTGTTTTCTCAAAACATTTATTTAATGACAATGTTAGTTTACGTGCATTGTATATATGATAATGAATTAATAATTGGATACGGTTGTGTAACTTGTGTTTAACTGTGTCTATTTACATTGCAGAAATGTTTAAAACGTGAGCAGGAGTTGGAAGGAATGACTTGGTCAGAGAAGCTGGAAGCTCTACGGTCCGTCAACAAGCCAGCAGACAAACCGAAACCACGACAACCAAAACTGAAATTTGTTAAAGCTGATCCTTCAGACACCATGCTTGTCTGGTCAATAGAACACGATCGCTTGTATGAACAACGTAGAATTCGTCATCTTGTTGAACAGGCTAGATTGAAAGGTGGGAAACAGTTTGACTGGGTTTACGAGGCCCAGGTAAAGGCTAGAGATATAGATTGGGATTCTGTAAGTGATATGGACAAGGGAGAGATAGACACTAAGACTACAGAAGAGCTAACAGATGATGATGCTGCATCTGGTGATAACAAAACGCAGGGAAAATACGGGATGTATTCTCCGTCAAAACAAATCAAACAAACTTTGTTGAGTACAAGGAATTTGGATAAATCAAACACATCTGTCACACAATAGTCCAATCTCAATAAAATCAGATCCGAACATTTGCTCCATTCCTTTGCGCTGTTAGCAGATCTGACAATACTACGTAAGAGGTCACGTTTAAATGACCTTTCTATTGCATGTTGTAGTTTATATTTACCTGTTTGTATAGAGAGCGACTCTAGCCTAACTCTATGTAAAAGGTTTAGCATCTCTCTGGCTATAAACTACAGCAGAGATTCTTTGCACTTTCATGTTTGATTTGATGGTATCAAGTTTTCATCGCTATGACCCCATACGGAGAGTCGTCAGATCCTATATCAGAGTAAATTAGTGGAGCTTATGTGGGTCTGATTTCAATGAGATTGGCAATAGTCATACCATAATTTGCTCATTAATAACTGATCGGTATATATGTCATTTGGGCAGTTATTTATATATAGTCCAGCAAGGGTAATCTGACAGTGACATCATACCAAGAAGATTAAAACCATTGCTTAAACAGGTAGAGTTTAGTTTGGTATTGAACTGTTGGTATAAGCATTTGTACTTGTTTTTACACCGTACTGATGGATTGGTCCACCGCGTCATTGGGTTTTTATCCTAACTGGACTGTAGTTTAAGGAGTTGTGATAATACACACAAATGTCAATCACTTATGAAAATCAGTTTCACAATCAGTATTATAATTGTGTCATATTGACAATCATATTTAAATAGGAAATACTATTTACCACATTTAAGGTGTATCATGTAATTTTATTACCAAGAAGTAAAAATCACTTGATAAGGATCAATAAATAAATATTACCTGAACTGATGTTTAATTCAAAGTATATTTTAACATTTACTTATAAATTGACGAATTATTTTCCTTAAATTGAAAGAGAACCTGATGAATAAATACTTTCGCGTCGTTTCTCGTTTCAAACTCAACAGCATTATCACGTATGCAAGCACAGGCAAAGTCTAGTGTGATTTTAAAAACAACCCCCTATTGTTTTCGTTCATTATTGTACTTATAAATCAATGATAGTTTTATTTATTGATTTGTCATGCATTGTTGGCACATTATTATGAATATCGCCTGATAATAAAACAATGTTTAATAAGATGGTGTTGCGTTTGTAGTCCAATAAATGTGTTTATAAATAATATAAATAATCAACATATCCGTAGCTCAATGGTTAGTGCGCTTGTCGTCTAATCTGGCGACCCGGGTTCATATCCGGGTGGAGGTACATATATACGCCTGCCATGTTTCAGTAGAAATAAAGCAAATAAAGGCTTTGCTCGGCATTCACATATAAAAAGTTCCAACCTTGCAATAATTTTAGACCAGTCACCCTAATCTTTAAAGCATGTAAACGTTAAAACATATTGTGAACAGTAATGTCCTGGACCATCTAGATGTATCAAAATCCACGCCAAAACGGTAACCTTATAGTGACCACACACGCCAATCTATATTACAACCATACAATATCATAAAGGCTGGAACTAATAACGGATAGCATAACAACCGCACAAATAATATATCAACGGAAACAAACTAAACCCTAAATAAGTATCCCATGACAAAGAAAGAACTAACCACAAACAACTATATTCATACTCTACCCCAACATTTAACTTTATGAATGATTTTGAAGTGGTGCGAATAGCACGGACTAATAAGATACAGGACAAATAATTCATACGAAAAGAAATTCAAGCTAGCTCTATAATTGGCCCCTTAAGATGACGCTTATTGAGAAATTATGACTTCAAAATTAAAACAATTCCACAATAAACGGTTGTGTAGGCTAGCTAGAACTCAAAATCAGCACCAGTGAATTAAATGAATTGCTTTTAACAAAAATTCGAAATCGAAACTAAGGACAGAAGCAATATCTACTAGAAAGGATACATGGAAACAAGAATGCACATACAATGACAAACGTAGTTAATTAATGGGGGGGCACAGACAATGCTCAACACAAACAAATGGTACAGAACAAAACTTTATGACAAAAGGGTATACAATGTACCATGGCTTACACTACACAAATCCGATATCCCCCGGAAAGCTTGCTGCCTCAGACTACACGGGACAAGAACCAAGTGACAAGTTTAGAACAAGATACAACATGCATCACAATGACAACCCCCTACAGATACAGAATATATGCACTTTTGAAAAATACGAAGCAGTCTTACGCTGGACATCAGAATTGCAAAAGAACATGTACAATAAATAAGAATACAGTTATACGAGAAGTCACTAATCCAAATAGGTAATGGTGTTTCTATTACTATAAAGTGGACAATGCATACATAAAGGAAGGTTGCCGCCTTTGGATTTTCCGCCTTGGTACGGACAGAGACAAATGTCACTGGAGGCTTAAACTGGTTTTAAGATGCATCAAACCTCAATTACCTCCCAGACAACCTTATAGAAATGTGTAAATAAAAGTTTGCTGCCATGGAATGCCCCCTTTCAAAAAGACCACAATGACAAATAGTTAAAGAATGTAAAACATGAAACATTATATGAACAACACCCGTTTAGTAGCACAGAAAGTACTCGACGACCTATCTGAATTCAGAGCAACAAGAGAGCAAACTTTTAACGGCTCGACAGGATTCGGTATCTATTTCGATATATTTGGTTGCATCCAGGCACTGGGCACAAGGGCCCGTGCCCCCCCCCCCCCCAGTTGAGATTACTATTGTCCACAGCTGGAAGTGCTCTACCATCACGTGTACTGAATCAGACCCCGGATTGAAGAACGTTTTAATGTGACGTTATATTGACAATTGAACATTTTCACACTCGCTATTTATGGTAACACATATGGGACACCCTGTATTTGATTTTACCTTTTAAGGTACGAAAGTTCTTTGTACAAATTGTTGGGTCATGTAACTAAAAATACCGTTATTGATGTTTCGCTGCATATAAGGGCTATATAAATCATTTATAAACTTCATTTAGTCATTATTCACAGAAAGTTACTTGGTGAACGGCGAAACAAACTTTGTTAGCAGTAATTAACCGTTGTGAACAGTTTAAAACACATGCTCTTATACGTTAGTACTGCTTGCTTGCTAGGGCTCCTACCATGTCAATGAAACATATTTATTCACAAACATAACAGAATTCAAGCTTCACATGGATGTCGATTCGAATGGTAACGCATATTATGGTACACCCTGTATGTGTATTTAAGGTACGAAATTTCCACGTCCGAACCGTTAGGTCGCGAAAATAAATGACTTTTGTAATTATAGTTATTGTTTTATGTTTCGCTGCATACGCAAGCTCATTATTCATTTCATTCAACTGAATATCAACAGACACTTACTTGTAATAGGCGAGTGTTCCTGCATTCTTGTGAAAATCTGCATTTCGCCTTAAATGTGACATGGTTTCTGTTTTGCGCGCTCGTTAGTTACTGTATTTAATCAAAGTGCTGCATGTATGTATCTTTTTGGTCCTACTTACATATTTATAAAATTATATATATAGTTTACAAACACTTACCGGTAGATGTTCATCTGGTTAAGGCTGCCACCAACCTGTAACAGCAACTCTATGTTTTCTTAACTCCAATCGATGGTCATACTATACCGGCTGATCCCAGATGCCCAGATTCGGCTTTAACTATTACACTGAGTAGTTGATTCCATACATCAACTATCCTGAAGCATTGTGAAGTAGAAGAATTTCTTCCTGGCGTTCAATCTTGTCGTTTTGTATAGCTTGTATTGATAACATCTAGTACTGGTATTTATATACTGTAACATCATTTAATTTCGATGGGACGACTTTCGTGGTTTCGGTAAAAAGACCAGTTCGATCGATGGGACGATAATTTGTGGATTTGAATTTCAGGCAGTAAATACATGTGTCAAAAGTATAGTTCGATCGGATTTGATTTCGTGGTTGAAGGTGAAACACGAAATCCACGAAATTTAATCCCCCACGAAAATTAATGATTTACAGTAGTTTCAATACTAATCATATTTGTTCGTAGAATTTAAAATGTTCCCAGCTAAGTCTCCACTGCATGTTCATGGTAGTAAATGTAGATGCAATGTTTTCAGATGAATCTCGCAAGCGGCAGAAATAAAACATTTTTAAAAATCAATATATTTGTCGAGGACAACATAATAAATATTGGATTTGTTGTTAGGTGTGTGCTATTATTGACAGATAGGTGCGAGAAAGCATAATCAACACTGACATACATGGACATACATTGTACGTAACGTTAGAATTTCGTTAGTATGGTTCTGAAACCCGTGTATCTCGAGAATGAGTCGGGTGACATGTGTTATTTATGGTTTCGATGTTCTAAAATATGAATTGTCTGTCCTTTTAAGGCGTTTTGAAGAAAATTGAATCGATACCTAAAAGGCGCGCGTACCACATTAACACTCACAAAACAAGGACACGCTGTAACTGTACTCTAAGTGTGGGTTTATACTTGCGTATTGATTAAATGTGGGTAAAACAAAATAGGCAACAAAATAACACAGCATCAATATAAGGTAAGCATAATCATGCGTTAATTAAAACAGGGTGAGGAAAATGTGAAGCTTGAGCATTGCTAGAGTCTAGGACCATTCTCGTATTTGGTGAGTGCTCTCCCGACCAAGTTATCAGGCCTATTATGTCCATACTCCCTTGGACATATTGGTAACTGGTTTAGACCACTGGTCGGGTTATTTGTACACCAATGTGTCAATCGGCATACTCATTAACCGACCGAGCATTTATTGGAAACATCAAGATTATGAAGTACGATATATTACAGTTTGTATCAAGACTCAGTTGATTATAACGAGCTCATATCATAACTTCATCAGGCGCATACAGCTGCTAATGGCCGTTAAAATTGTCGAATTGCGATGGAACTATAATACGGTGAACACGTTGTATTGTCTATCAGAAGCAATACGTGTTAAGTATCATATGTGGCATAACGTGTCAAGTACCATTTCATTTTTGTGCCTGGTTTCGCACTAGACGTCATTTGAATGACTGTACTATAAGGACCAACGTATTTAGACAATGAAAACAATAAAACACCAGACAATAGGTAGTGTGTAAATGATTACCTACATATACATGCAAAGCTTGTGCTTTGTTAAAAAGGTAATCCGCATTCTTCTTCTTTTGCTTCTTTCATGTAATTTGCAGGGTCCACGCTAGGGCTTTATCACATACAATTATTTTAGAGACAGATGTGTGATACAAGGAACCCGGGTGCGATATCCTAACTCGTTTCGAATAGATTCCTTGGTTCTTTAACGTGCATGGTGTTTTAACTCCGATGCAACATAGCAAAATCAATGAGAAACCACGCTCCGACCTTTCTTGCCGGAGACATACAGGTAGATCTAGCATGTATATTATAAGAGTTAGGCCAGACGAATGCTTCATACGTGCTAAAGTAGCGAATGTATTATACAACAAAACTCAAGCAATGATGCACAGTAAATAGCAACAATTTCTATATGAATGAATTCATAACGAAGCTTCTAACCACGACATAAAAGGCAGAATTGAAAACAGAATGTGGTAGACCTACACATGTTCGAGCCAGGCCGCACTTTGCGTTCGAGGCATGTACATGCCGATACATGGGTACGACCGATAAAGATATATAGAGGATCTATCACGAGTTGTCCATTCATATATATATATATACATTTAAATTGACAACGAGTGATAGATTCTTTATATCATCTGACACTAAATACGCATTGATTAATTGGAAAACTCAATGCTTTATACTACTCGTTGTACGTATAATCTTATACGTAGTCGCTATTCTAACCTGGATGCAAGGAAAGTCATTTGTTATATACAAGTAATATGTACACGGTTATTTTATTAGTATTAAACACGTTTTATTCGTGGAAATTCAAAACCTGACCCCATTTCTCCGATATACCTACCAGCGATACAAACCTGGAAATCAGCTCCAACTCATCACTACTCTGACGTCTACCCTTCCAGTTTTGATATCAATTCAAAGGTCACAAAGCACGCTCTCCAACGGTTATCATTTGAGACATGTATTTGAAATGCGGTGCACCTTATTGACCCATATATATTAGAAACACCACGCTAGTTCACGGTATGCTTTCAAACACGTTGACATATAAACAATCTGCATATATTAATTATTATTTTGTCATTTATCAATCCCCTATGTATCTGTTTTGGAAGCACACTATTTCTGATCAAGATGCCCAAAATATACCTGCATGTACAAAAGTAGAGCAAGCCATTTTCAAACCCAGTGTCATGTTGGTACCCCGATGTAAACACTGAATGTGGGCTTACATTCAAATAAATGTTCTGTTTAAGCAGGCTTTCTAACTTGGTATTGGTCCAAGGTCGGAGAATTGGCCACATTATATTTTGCCTTGTATATACATGTACGCCTCGATACTTCACCTTTGTCTCCATCAAATTCCATGTAGGGTAGGGTTACCTCTCAATGAGAAATATGTCATCGAACATTTAAGCCCCCCGGTATCGTGATATATACTGGTCGAGCTCATGGATGTCTACATATACCATGTTTCATTGAAATATACAGACGGTACAGGAACATACTTAGTACCTCCCTCAAACCATACTCAGGCGGACATTTTGTGTGACTAACTTGCATGATGTAGTGAAACTGTGTTATATGCCATAACGGAACACTTTGACGTTCCAGATATAAAACGACTGAACATAGGGTTGGGTTACAGAATCAATTCAATAGGTGGTTTATCATACCATTTGTTACATTCATTATGATATTCTAATGTTGATTGCCTGCCGCCTATTGTTTGTTTAACGCGACGAACATAAATAATATTCTTATGGTAATCAACTGAAAACTGAAAAAGTGAACAACTGTATCAACCTAAAGTATGCATGTCAGTACCCTTCATGAAACATTAAAACTCGGCTATCATGAAATATCCCTTATAAATAGCCAAATATGGCTACGAGGTGGCCTGAGTACGAGATGGTCTGGGTACGAAATAACTGACATTTTGACAGCTCCGGTTATAGTCCCTAGTTTAGAATTTCAATCGAAAATGGCGTTATATTTGAGTTTGGGCTCCAAAACCATCTAAATTAATAATTATCATATCCAAAATTACAATCAAGATCCATCAACACTAATTATTCCCCATTTACACCGGTACCAATTATCTGCCGAGCTAGCAGTTCTTATAAAGCCTTGTATTCGTATTATAACTTCATTGCTGCAATTAACACTCTTCACAACTATTACTTCCCCTTGTTAACATTCGTCATTTCGGATGAACATAACTTAGCCATAGACGTAGATGCCATGTTGCGTGTCAATATGTGGAATCCGATCCTGTCCTCTGTAGGCCTACAACAGAACGGCCTACAACAGAACGGTGTAAGAAAGGATCGAGGTAGTTCTGGTTACAGGACCGTGATGAACCAGTCACCATTCCGTAACTCAATGGATGAGCCAACACAACAACAGAAGTCTGCAGAAAGTGATGTTGTGCGAACACCCTTTTCTAAACGTGTCGATTTTTTCAACCCGGTGAAAAATGTTAGACTTAGTATTACAAGACTTGACAATGCTGTGAGTTTCTGTCAAACTACTATACCGACTCATATACCGAGTATGAAAAGAGACATAAGTGAGAAAAGATCTGGTCAAGTTTCTAGGGCGACCACCGCGTCAACCAGTCATAGTTTTCCGAGTAGACTAGATCCTACAAGCGAACTGTATAATGTAAAATCCAAGCCATCCATATATGACCCATTCCAGGAACGAATGAATAAACCTACTAAGTTTGAACAAAAGTTTAATATGCCTCTGCCAAAGGTTAAAATACTTGAAAGTGTTCCTGTAGCATGTGATGATCAGGACAATATGCAGAATGGTCAAACAGACATACAAGAACAGACAACAAAGATAACTCAGAAACAGAATGATGAAAAGAACAACATTACACTAAGTGATCATCAAACAATAGGTGTTCCTGAAATATCATGTAATGAAAAACGTGTTATTCAAAATGGTGAGTCGTTTAAGAAAGATAAAGAAGAAACGGATAAGAAAGGTGGTCCAGTAACTAGTAAAGAAAATACTGAGAAAAATAAATCGGATAAAGGACCTACACTAGATTGTCTCCAAGGTGTGCGAATAAACATGGACAAAAAACAGACCAAAGCAGAAAAAGCGCTTGAAAATGCAAAACATAGGTCTAAGAAACATTTTAGAAAACCTGCCGTTGCCAATGGGGTAGGAGAGACTGTTTATTATCACCAACTAGTCCCAGCTACCATTGACTGTCAGTGTGTGATTTTAACATTGTTGTGTTTATGATCTTTTGTACCTTTTGAATCAAGAGAGGGCCCATATTTATCATATTTCCAAGTACCACTATCAGTATGTACAAATGACATTAATACTAAAATATACACTGTTGTTACAATGTTTACTAAGATTACGTAATATAACTAAATTAATTGTTATCAATCATGAGCATTCATTTGCATTTGAAAAATGATGAATATGGGTCCGAATTTATTGGGGTTCACAACCCCTATCTGAACAGACCTGGTGATGATATAATAGTAGACCTTTTTAAAAACCATTGTCTAATTGGATTTGTAAAATACATAACGTTCCCTCACGTATGAATGAAATATCCCAATGTAGAAAATTGGATACCGGTACACCCATTTCATTTACAGTAAATAGGGGATATAGGTTAACATCTATCTTGATCATGTTAATTGCACTTCTTTCAATATTTATACTTTGCCTGCCTCCTTTGTATCACTTTCTTTAGTGCACATTATGTTGATTTACCTTCTGTCACATTTACTCACCCTGTTACATGTGTTCATAGTCACTTCCTCACTGGCATGTTTTGGATGTTCAACACTTTTACACAACTAGTATGTAGATTTTGTAAATTATGAAAAATATTCATTATATGTATATTTATATAACATTCCAGCAACCAAATGTACTTTAGGTTCACGTTTGATATTTATTTATGCTAAATTATTCAAGCTGTGGTCTTCTAAAATTAACTGGTACCCTACATAGTAAACTTTTGTTTTGTACGTAAGAACGTAAAATGTTTGAATGTGTTTACTTGTACTAGAGTTAATTATTGGCGTTCATTCCCACATAATTTGTAATACATGTAAAGTAACATCCTCGAATGTTTCATGTAAATGTCATAATGTGTTTAAGTTTATTTCAGCATATTTTAAATGTTCTATCGTGGAAGCTGTGTATAATATACGGGTTCATGTTGTTTAGTGTATAATATTCAACAGGTATACAATTTCAAAGTTTTAAACAAGTTATTCTGTTTGTTGTTATCGTATTTTTCTATTCATTATCACACATGTTTACAGATGTGGTTTGATGCTAGCGGACGAGCGTACGTGAGTCTCGCAACAAGATACGACCCTGTTAAGAAGTATTGAAACATGCAATTATGTAAAAGAGGTACAATGTATAAGTAGAATGTGGGAGTTTGGTACTAATCAATTCTGCCTTGAACTACTAATCCTGTCTTAACCCAGATATATCTAATTGTATTTAGTGGTTGATAGATTGTAGCTCTCTGTCTAACATCTGACACAATTAGTGGATTGTTGAAAGCGAAACTCTTAGACTTATTGACATGCACTGATCTATCTTCACAATTATTCATATACACTGAGGATAGTTTCGCTTTCAACCTTCGTAGTACTTACTTCTATCTTGCGTAGCATCAAGTCATATTCTATTATAGATAAAACACTTCTTACTACCGATCAACCAAGATGTTACATTAATTAGTTATATATATTTGCTTCCATCCCTTAGTAGTTAATAAGTTTCTTTTAACTTGTGTATAATAAACTAATCTCCTACATTGATGGCATGGCTTTTACATTTCAACCAGACTTTCTGACAAACAAATGAATACAGTATTGTAATTCGGTGAAAAGTGGGTGGAATGAGGCCCGCTATATGGTACTTTTCAGATAGCATTATGGTAACCTACTGTGCTAAAAAGCACATTCTGGCCAATAACAACTGTCATCTACGAAAGCATTTCCGTCTATACTTATATTTTTCCTTTTCCAATATATCTTGCATAGTTTGTATTTCTTCTAGTGTTTTCTATCAAACATAAAACCCGCATGGAAATGTGTGGATATATTTGGAGAGACCTCTTTCTAGCTGACTTGCAGGTACTGCAATTATAGTATCCAACTTGGGCTTATATTCCGGGCCGCATGGCGCTACTGGGAAATGCATGGGTCTTGTAATTAGAGCATGGGTTAAGTTCGAATGTCACTAAGCACATGACCGAGTGTATGTATTCCTTGTTCAACTTTTATCGGTTGGTTAGTTGAAATCGAAATACCATCCATCCCTTATGACTTTGGGAACATACGGAAACCAGAAGCGCCATGAGACCTTTTAAAGGCATTTATTAGTTATAAATAGTCATGTTATCAGACAGTTTTAAGTGTATACGTAAAAATCATATTGTGTGGTATTCAACTCATACATCAAAGTAAATGAGTGTAGTGTTTGTTACTAAAGAAATGTACATTAAAATAATCTTCCTCCTTGAAATACGTTGATACCACTGTTTGAATTATAACAACGATGGAAACAGTTTTGTACTTGTTTCATACTTTCGATAAGTAACATTTATATAAGGTACTTTTACTATTTTGTTAGATCTATATACGTCGCCTGTCAATACTAACGCCGTGTGTGTATTTTAACTATTTAACAACATTCAACATTTTATGGTCTTTGTTATTTTTACAGATAACTGTGTACTCGTGTTTGATTGTATATAACTGCTTTTCTCATTTACTATAGCATGTACATTGGAATTCAGTCATGATATTATCTAAAACAAATTATCTGAAAGATGACCAGATACAATATACTTCGATTTGTTCTTATTTGTGCGTTTATTTATGTCTATTCATACCGAAGTTTAATGTCTTGGTTTATTACATTATTTCACACCTTGGTGTTTTCTCAAAACATTTATTTAATGACAATGTTAGTTTACGTGCATTGTATATATGATAATGAATTAATAATTGGATACGGTTGTGTAACTTGTGTTTAACTGTGTCTATTTACATTGCAGAAATGTTTAAAACGTGAGCAGGAGTTGGAAGGAATGACTTGGTCAGAGAAGCTGGAAGCTCTACGGTCCGTCAACAAGCCAGCAGACAAACCGAAACCACGACAACCAAAACTGAAATTTGTTAAAGCTGATCCTTCAGACACCATGCTTGTCTGGTCAATAGAACACGATCGCTTGTATGAACAACGTAGAATTCGTCATCTTGTTGAACAGGCTAGATTGAAAGGTGGGAAACAGTTTGACTGGGTTTACGAGGCCCAGGTAAAGGCTAGAGATATAGATTGGGATTCTGTAAGTGATATGGACAAGGGAGAGATAGACACTAAGACTACAGAAGAGCTAACAGATGATGATGCTGCATCTGGTGATAACAAAACGCAGGGAAAATACGGGATGTATTCTCCGTCAAAACAAATCAAACAAACTTTGTTGAGTACAAGGAATTTGGATAAATCAAACACATCTGTCACACAATAGTCCAATCTCAATAAAATCAGATCCGAACATTTGCTCCATTCCTTTGCGCTGTTAGCAGATCTGACAATACTACGTAAGAGGTCACGTTTAAATGACCTTTCTATTGCATGTTGTAGTTTATATTTACCTGTTTGTATAGAGAGCGACTCTAGCCTAACTCTATGTAAAAGGTTTAGCATCTCTCTGGCTATAAACTACAGCAGAGATTCTTTGCACTTTCATGTTTGATTTGATGGTATCAAGTTTTCATCGCTATGACCCCATACGGAGAGTCGTCAGATCCTATATCAGAGTAAATTAGTGGAGCTTATGTGGGTCTGATTTCAATGAGATTGGCAATAGTCATACCATAATTTGCTCATTAATAACTGATCGGTATATATGTCATTTGGGCAGTTATTTATATATAGTCCAGCAAGGGTAATCTGACAGTGACATCATACCAAGAAGATTAAAACCATTGCTTAAACAGGTAGAGTTTAGTTTGGTATTGAACTGTTGGTATAAGCATTTGTACTTGTTTTTACACCGTACTGATGGATTGGTCCACCGCGTCATTGGGTTTTTATCCTAACTGGACTGTAGTTTAAGGAGTTGTGATAATACACACAAATGTCAATCACTTATGAAAATCAGTTTCACAATCAGTATTATAATTGTGTCATATTGACAATCATATTTAAATAGGAAATACTATTTACCACATTTAAGGTGTATCATGTAATTTTATTACCAAGAAGTAAAAATCACTTGATAAGGATCAATAAATAAATATTACCTGAACTGATGTTTAATTCAAAGTATATTTTAACATTTACTTATAAATTGACGAATTATTTTCCTTAAATTGAAAGAGAACCTGATGAATAAATACTTTCGCGTCGTTTCTCGTTTCAAACTCAACAGCATTATCACGTATGCAAGCACAGGCAAAGTCTAGTGTGATTTTAAAAACAACCCCCTATTGTTTTCGTTCATTATTGTACTTATAAATCAATGATAGTTTTATTTATTGATTTGTCATGCATTGTTGGCACATTATTATGAATATCGCCTGATAATAAAACAATGTTTAATAAGATGGTGTTGCGTTTGTAGTCCAATAAATGTGTTTATAAATAATATAAATAATCAACATATCCGTAGCTCAATGGTTAGTGCGCTTGTCGTCTAATCTGGCGACCCGGGTTCATATCCGGGTGGAGGTACATATATACGCCTGCCATGTTTCAGTAGAAATAAAGCAAATAAAGGCTTTGCTCGGCATTCACATATAAAAAGTTCCAACCTTGCAATAATTTTAGACCAGTCACCCTAATCTTTAAAGCATGTAAACGTTAAAACATATTGTGAACAGTAATGTCCTGGACCATCTAGATGTATCAAAATCCACGCCAAAACGGTAACCTTATAGTGACCACACACGCCAATCTATATTACAACCATACAATATCATAAAGGCTGGAACTAATAACGGATAGCATAACAACCGCACAAATAATATATCAACGGAAACAAACTAAACCCTAAATAAGTATCCCATGACAAAGAAAGAACTAACCACAAACAACTATATTCATACTCTACCCCAACATTTAACTTTATGAATGATTTTGAAGTGGTGCGAATAGCACGGACTAATAAGATACAGGACAAATAATTCATACGAAAAGAAATTCAAGCTAGCTCTATAATTGGCCCCTTAAGATGACGCTTATTGAGAAATTATGACTTCAAAATTAAAACAATTCCACAATAAACGGTTGTGTAGGCTAGCTAGAACTCAAAATCAGCACCAGTGAATTAAATGAATTGCTTTTAACAAAAATTCGAAATCGAAACTAAGGACAGAAGCAATATCTACTAGAAAGGATACATGGAAACAAGAATGCACATACAATGACAAACGTAGTTAATTAATGGGGGGGCACAGACAATGCTCAACACAAACAAATGGTACAGAACAAAACTTTATGACAAAAGGGTATACAATGTACCATGGCTTACACTACACAAATCCGATATCCCCCGGAAAGCTTGCTGCCTCAGACTACACGGGACAAGAACCAAGTGACAAGTTTAGAACAAGATACAACATGCATCACAATGACAACCCCCTACAGATACAGAATATATGCACTTTTGAAAAATACGAAGCAGTCTTACGCTGGACATCAGAATTGCAAAAGAACATGTACAATAAATAAGAATACAGTTATACGAGAAGTCACTAATCCAAATAGGTAATGGTGTTTCTATTACTATAAAGTGGACAATGCATACATAAAGGAAGGTTGCCGCCTTTGGATTTTCCGCCTTGGTACGGACAGAGACAAATGTCACTGGAGGCTTAAACTGGTTTTAAGATGCATCAAACCTCAATTACCTCCCAGACAACCTTATAGAAATGTGTAAATAAAAGTTTGCTGCCATGGAATGCCCCCTTTCAAAAAGACCACAATGACAAATAGTTAAAGAATGTAAAACATGAAACATTATATGAACAACACCCGTTTAGTAGCACAGAAAGTACTCGACGACCTATCTGAATTCAGAGCAACAAGAGAGCAAACTTTTAACGGCTCGACAGGATTCGGTATCTATTTCGATATATTTGGTTGCATCCAGGCACTGGGCACAAGGGCCCGTGCCCCCCCCCCCCCCCAGTTGAGATTACTATTGTCCACAGCTGGAAGTGCTCTACCATCACGTGTACTGAATCAGACCCCGGATTGAAGAACGTTTTAATGTGACGTTATATTGACAATTGAACATTTTCACACTCGCTATTTATGGTAACACATATGGGACACCCTGTATTTGATTTTACCTTTTAAGGTACGAAAGTTCTTTGTACAAATTGTTGGGTCATGTAACTAAAAATACCGTTATTGATGTTTCGCTGCATATAAGGGCTATATAAATCATTTATAAACTTCATTTAGTCATTATTCACAGAAAGTTACTTGGTGAACGGCGAAACAAACTTTGTTAGCAGTAATTAACCGTTGTGAACAGTTTAAAACACATGCTCTTATACGTTAGTACTGCTTGCTTGCTAGGGCTCCTACCATGTCAATGAAACATATTTATTCACAAACATAACAGAATTCAAGCTTCACATGGATGTCGATTCGAATGGTAACGCATATTATGGTACACCCTGTATGTGTATTTAAGGTACGAAATTTCCACGTCCGAACCGTTAGGTCGCGAAAATAAATGACTTTTGTAATTATAGTTATTGTTTTATGTTTCGCTGCATACGCAAGCTCATTATTCATTTCATTCAACTGAATATCAACAGACACTTACTTGTAATAGGCGAGTGTTCCTGCATTCTTGTGAAAATCTGCATTTCGCCTTAAATGTGACATGGTTTCTGTTTTGCGCGCTCGTTAGTTACTGTATTTAATCAAAGTGCTGCATGTATGTATCTTTTTGGTCCTACTTACATATTTATAAAATTATATATATAGTTTACAAACACTTACCGGTAGATGTTCATCTGGTTAAGGCTGCCACCAACCTGTAACAGCAACTCTATGTTTTCTTAACTCCAATCGATGGTCATACTATACCGGCTGATCCCAGATGCCCAGATTCGGCTTTAACTATTACACTGAGTAGTTGATTCCATACATCAACTATCCTGAAGCATTGTGAAGTAGAAGAATTTCTTCCTGGCGTTCAATCTTGTCGTTTTGTATAGCTTGTATTGATAACATCTAGTACTGGTATTTATATACTGTAACATCATTTAATTTCGATGGGACGACTTTCGTGGTTTCGGTAAAAAGACCAGTTCGATCGATGGGACGATAATTTGTGGATTTGAATTTCAGGCAGTAAATACATGTGTCAAAAGTATAGTTCGATCGGATTTGATTTCGTGGTTGAAGGTGAAACACGAAATCCACGAAATTTAATCCCCCACGAAAATTAATGATTTACAGTAGTTTCAATACTAATCATATTTGTTCGTAGAATTTAAAATGTTCCCAGCTAAGTCTCCACTGCATGTTCATGGTAGTAAATGTAGATGCAATGTTTTCAGATGAATCTCGCAAGCGGCAGAAATAAAACATTTTTAAAAATCAATATATTTGTCGAGGACAACATAATAAATATTGGATTTGTTGTTAGGTGTGTGCTATTATTGACAGATAGGTGCGAGAAAGCATAATCAACACTGACATACATGGACATACATTGTACGTAACGTTAGAATTTCGTTAGTATGGTTCTGAAACCCGTGTATCTCGAGAATGAGTCGGGTGACATGTGTTATTTATGGTTTCGATGTTCTAAAATATGAATTGTCTGTCCTTTTAAGGCGTTTTGAAGAAAATTGAATCGATACCTAAAAGGCGCGCGTACCACATTAACACTCACAAAACAAGGACACGCTGTAACTGTACTCTAAGTGTGGGTTTATACTTGCGTATTGATTAAATGTGGGTAAAACAAAATAGGCAACAAAATAACACAGCATCAATATAAGGTAAGCATAATCATGCGTTAATTAAAACAGGGTGAGGAAAATGTGAAGCTTGAGCATTGCTAGAGTCTAGGACCATTCTCGTATTTGGTGAGTGCTCTCCCGACCAAGTTATCAGGCCTATTATGTCCATACTCCCTTGGACATATTGGTAACTGGTTTAGACCACTGGTCGGGTTATTTGTACACCAATGTGTCAATCGGCATACTCATTAACCGACCGAGCATTTATTGGAAACATCAAGATTATGAAGTACGATATATTACAGTTTGTATCAAGACTCAGTTGATTATAACGAGCTCATATCATAACTTCATCAGGCGCATACAGCTGCTAATGGCCGTTAAAATTGTCGAATTGCGATGGAACTATAATACGGTGAACACGTTGTATTGTCTATCAGAAGCAATACGTGTTAAGTATCATATGTGGCATAACGTGTCAAGTACCATTTCATTTTTGTGCCTGGTTTCGCACTAGACGTCATTTGAATGACTGTACTATAAGGACCAACGTATTTAGACAATGAAAACAATAAAACACCAGACAATAGGTAGTGTGTAAATGATTACCTACATATACATGCAAAGCTTGTGCTTTGTTAAAAAGGTAATCCGCATTCTTCTTCTTTTGCTTCTTTCATGTAATTTGCAGGGTCCACGCTAGGGCTTTATCACATACAATTATTTTAGAGACAGATGTGTGATACAAGGAACCCGGGTGCGATATCCTAACTCGTTTCGAATAGATTCCTTGGTTCTTTAACGTGCATGGTGTTTTAACTCCGATGCAACATAGCAAAATCAATGAGAAACCACGCTCCGACCTTTCTTGCCGGAGACATACAGGTAGATCTAGCATGTATATTATAAGAGTTAGGCCAGACGAATGCTTCATACGTGCTAAAGTAGCGAATGTATTATACAACAAAACTCAAGCAATGATGCACAGTAAATAGCAACAATTTCTATATGAATGAATTCATAACGAAGCTTCTAACCACGACATAAAAGGCAGAATTGAAAACAGAATGTGGTAGACCTACACATGTTCGAGCCAGGCCGCACTTTGCGTTCGAGGCATGTACATGCCGATACATGGGTACGACCGATAAAGATATATAGAGGATCTATCACGAGTTGTCCATTCATATATATATATATACATTTAAATTGACAACGAGTGATAGATTCTTTATATCATCTGACACTAAATACGCATTGATTAATTGGAAAACTCAATGCTTTATACTACTCGTTGTACGTATAATCTTATACGTAGTCGCTATTCTAACCTGGATGCAAGGAAAGTCATTTGTTATATACAAGTAATATGTACACGGTTATTTTATTAGTATTAAACACGTTTTATTCGTGGAAATTCAAAACCTGACCCCATTTCTCCGATATACCTACCAGCGATACAAACCTGGAAATCAGCTCCAACTCATCACTACTCTGACGTCTACCCTTCCAGTTTTGATATCAATTCAAAGGTCACAAAGCACGCTCTCCAACGGTTATCATTTGAGACATGTATTTGAAATGCGGTGCACCTTATTGACCCATATATATTAGAAACACCACGCTAGTTCACGGTATGCTTTCAAACACGTTGACATATAAACAATCTGCATATATTAATTATTATTTTGTCATTTATCAATCCCCTATGTATCTGTTTTGGAAGCACACTATTTCTGATCAAGATGCCCAAAATATACCTGCATGTACAAAAGTAGAGCAAGCCATTTTCAAACCCAGTGTCATGTTGGTACCCCGATGTAAACACTGAATGTGGGCTTACATTCAAATAAATGTTCTGTTTAAGCAGGCTTTCTAACTTGGTATTGGTCCAAGGTCGGAGAATTGGCCACATTATATTTTGCCTTGTATATACATGTACGCCTCGATACTTCACCTTTGTCTCCATCAAATTCCATGTAGGGTAGGGTTACCTCTCAATGAGAAATATGTCATCGAACATTTAAGCCCCCCGGTATCGTGATATATACTGGTCGAGCTCATGGATGTCTACATATACCATGTTTCATTGAAATATACAGACGGTACAGGAACATACTTAGTACCTCCCTCAAACCATACTCAGGCGGACATTTTGTGTGACTAACTTGCATGATGTAGTGAAACTGTGTTATATGCCATAACGGAACACTTTGACGTTCCAGATATAAAACGACTGAACATAGGGTTGGGTTACAGAATCAATTCAATAGGTGGTTTATCATACCATTTGTTACATTCATTATGATATTCTAATGTTGATTGCCTGCCGCCTATTGTTTGTTTAACGCGACGAACATAAATAATATTCTTATGGTAATCAACTGAAAACTGAAAAAGTGAACAACTGTATCAACCTAAAGTATGCATGTCAGTACCCTTCATGAAACATTAAAACTCGGCTATCATGAAATATCCCTTATAAATAGCCAAATATGGCTACGAGGTGGCCTGAGTACGAGATGGTCTGGGTACGAAATAACTGACATTTTGACAGCTCCGGTTATAGTCCCTAGTTTAGAATTTCAATCGAAAATGGCGTTATATTTGAGTTTGGGCTCCAAAACCATCTAAATTAATAATTATCATATCCAAAATTACAATCAAGATCCATCAACACTAATTATTCCCCATTTACACCGGTACCAATTATCTGCCGAGCTAGCAGTTCTTATAAAGCCTTGTATTCGTATTATAACTTCATTGCTGCAATTAACACTCTTCACAACTATTACTTCCCCTTGTTAACATTCGTCATTTCGGATGAACATAACTTAGCCATAGACGTAGATGCCATGTTGCGTGTCAATATGTGGAATCCGATCCTGTCCTCTGTAGGCCTACAACAGAACGGCCTACAACAGAACGGTGTAAGAAAGGATCGAGGTAGTTCTGGTTACAGGACCGTGATGAACCAGTCACCATTCCGTAACTCAATGGATGAGCCAACACAACAACAGAAGTCTGCAGAAAGTGATGTTGTGCGAACACCCTTTTCTAAACGTGTCGATTTTTTCAACCCGGTGAAAAATGTTAGACTTAGTATTACAAGACTTGACAATGCTGTGAGTTTCTGTCAAACTACTATACCGACTCATATACCGAGTATGAAAAGAGACATAAGTGAGAAAAGATCTGGTCAAGTTTCTAGGGCGACCACCGCGTCAACCAGTCATAGTTTTCCGAGTAGACTAGATCCTACAAGCGAACTGTATAATGTAAAATCCAAGCCATCCATATATGACCCATTCCAGGAACGAATGAATAAACCTACTAAGTTTGAACAAAAGTTTAATATGCCTCTGCCAAAGGTTAAAATACTTGAAAGTGTTCCTGTAGCATGTGATGATCAGGACAATATGCAGAATGGTCAAACAGACATACAAGAACAGACAACAAAGATAACTCAGAAACAGAATGATGAAAAGAACAACATTACACTAAGTGATCATCAAACAATAGGTGTTCCTGAAATATCATGTAATGAAAAACGTGTTATTCAAAATGGTGAGTCGTTTAAGAAAGATAAAGAAGAAACGGATAAGAAAGGTGGTCCAGTAACTAGTAAAGAAAATACTGAGAAAAATAAATCGGATAAAGGACCTACACTAGATTGTCTCCAAGGTGTGCGAATAAACATGGACAAAAAACAGACCAAAGCAGAAAAAGCGCTTGAAAATGCAAAACATAGGTCTAAGAAACATTTTAGAAAACCTGCCGTTGCCAATGGGGTAGGAGAGACTGTTTATTATCACCAACTAGTCCCAGCTACCATTGACTGTCAGTGTGTGATTTTAACATTGTTGTGTTTATGATCTTTTGTACCTTTTGAATCAAGAGAGGGCCCATATTTATCATATTTCCAAGTACCACTATCAGTATGTACAAATGACATTAATACTAAAATATACACTGTTGTTACAATGTTTACTAAGATTACGTAATATAACTAAATTAATTGTTATCAATCATGAGCATTCATTTGCATTTGAAAAATGATGAATATGGGTCCGAATTTATTGGGGTTCACAACCCCTATCTGAACAGACCTGGTGATGATATAATAGTAGACCTTTTTAAAAACCATTGTCTAATTGGATTTGTAAAATACATAACGTTCCCTCACGTATGAATGAAATATCCCAATGTAGAAAATTGGATACCGGTACACCCATTTCATTTACAGTAAATAGGGGATATAGGTTAACATCTATCTTGATCATGTTAATTGCACTTCTTTCAATATTTATACTTTGCCTGCCTCCTTTGTATCACTTTCTTTAGTGCACATTATGTTGATTTACCTTCTGTCACATTTACTCACCCTGTTACATGTGTTCATAGTCACTTCCTCACTGGCATGTTTTGGATGTTCAACACTTTTACACAACTAGTATGTAGATTTTGTAAATTATGAAAAATATTCATTATATGTATATTTATATAACATTCCAGCAACCAAATGTACTTTAGGTTCACGTTTGATATTTATTTATGCTAAATTATTCAAGCTGTGGTCTTCTAAAATTAACTGGTACCCTACATAGTAAACTTTTGTTTTGTACGTAAGAACGTAAAATGTTTGAATGTGTTTACTTGTACTAGAGTTAATTATTGGCGTTCATTCCCACATAATTTGTAATACATGTAAAGTAACATCCTCGAATGTTTCATGTAAATGTCATAATGTGTTTAAGTTTATTTCAGCATATTTTAAATGTTCTATCGTGGAAGCTGTGTATAATATACGGGTTCATGTTGTTTAGTGTATAATATTCAACAGGTATACAATTTCAAAGTTTTAAACAAGTTATTCTGTTTGTTGTTATCGTATTTTTCTATTCATTATCACACATGTTTACAGATGTGGTTTGATGCTAGCGGACGAGCGTACGTGAGTCTCGCAACAAGATACGACCCTGTTAAGAAGTATTGAAACATGCAATTATGTAAAAGAGGTACAATGTATAAGTAGAATGTGGGAGTTTGGTACTAATCAATTCTGCCTTGAACTACTAATCCTGTCTTAACCCAGATATATCTAATTGTATTTAGTGGTTGATAGATTGTAGCTCTCTGTCTAACATCTGACACAATTAGTGGATTGTTGAAAGCGAAACTCTTAGACTTATTGACATGCACTGATCTATCTTCACAATTATTCATATACACTGAGGATAGTTTCGCTTTCAACCTTCGTAGTACTTACTTCTATCTTGCGTAGCATCAAGTCATATTCTATTATAGATAAAACACTTCTTACTACCGATCAACCAAGATGTTACATTAATTAGTTATATATATTTGCTTCCATCCCTTAGTAGTTAATAAGTTTCTTTTAACTTGTGTATAATAAACTAATCTCCTACATTGATGGCATGGCTTTTACATTTCAACCAGACTTTCTGACAAACAAATGAATACAGTATTGTAATTCGGTGAAAAGTGGGTGGAATGAGGCCCGCTATATGGTACTTTTCAGATAGCATTATGGTAACCTACTGTGCTAAAAAGCACATTCTGGCCAATAACAACTGTCATCTACGAAAGCATTTCCGTCTATACTTATATTTTTCCTTTTCCAATATATCTTGCATAGTTTGTATTTCTTCTAGTGTTTTCTATCAAACATAAAACCCGCATGGAAATGTGTGGATATATTTGGAGAGACCTCTTTCTAGCTGACTTGCAGGTACTGCAATTATAGTATCCAACTTGGGCTTATATTCCGGGCCGCATGGCGCTACTGGGAAATGCATGGGTCTTGTAATTAGAGCATGGGTTAAGTTCGAATGTCACTAAGCACATGACCGAGTGTATGTATTCCTTGTTCAACTTTTATCGGTTGGTTAGTTGAAATCGAAATACCATCCATCCCTTATGACTTTGGGAACATACGGAAACCAGAAGCGCCATGAGACCTTTTAAAGGCATTTATTAGTTATAAATAGTCATGTTATCAGACAGTTTTAAGTGTATACGTAAAAATCATATTGTGTGGTATTCAACTCATACATCAAAGTAAATGAGTGTAGTGTTTGTTACTAAAGAAATGTACATTAAAATAATCTTCCTCCTTGAAATACGTTGATACCACTGTTTGAATTATAACAACGATGGAAACAGTTTTGTACTTGTTTCATACTTTCGATAAGTAACATTTATATAAGGTACTTTTACTATTTTGTTAGATCTATATACGTCGCCTGTCAATACTAACGCCGTGTGTGTATTTTAACTATTTAACAACATTCAACATTTTATGGTCTTTGTTATTTTTACAGATAACTGTGTACTCGTGTTTGATTGTATATAACTGCTTTTCTCATTTACTATAGCATGTACATTGGAATTCAGTCATGATATTATCTAAAACAAATTATCTGAAAGATGACCAGATACAATATACTTCGATTTGTTCTTATTTGTGCGTTTATTTATGTCTATTCATACCGAAGTTTAATGTCTTGGTTTATTACATTATTTCACACCTTGGTGTTTTCTCAAAACATTTATTTAATGACAATGTTAGTTTACGTGCATTGTATATATGATAATGAATTAATAATTGGATACGGTTGTGTAACTTGTGTTTAACTGTGTCTATTTACATTGCAGAAATGTTTAAAACGTGAGCAGGAGTTGGAAGGAATGACTTGGTCAGAGAAGCTGGAAGCTCTACGGTCCGTCAACAAGCCAGCAGACAAACCGAAACCACGACAACCAAAACTGAAATTTGTTAAAGCTGATCCTTCAGACACCATGCTTGTCTGGTCAATAGAACACGATCGCTTGTATGAACAACGTAGAATTCGTCATCTTGTTGAACAGGCTAGATTGAAAGGTGGGAAACAGTTTGACTGGGTTTACGAGGCCCAGGTAAAGGCTAGAGATATAGATTGGGATTCTGTAAGTGATATGGACAAGGGAGAGATAGACACTAAGACTACAGAAGAGCTAACAGATGATGATGCTGCATCTGGTGATAACAAAACGCAGGGAAAATACGGGATGTATTCTCCGTCAAAACAAATCAAACAAACTTTGTTGAGTACAAGGAATTTGGATAAATCAAACACATCTGTCACACAATAGTCCAATCTCAATAAAATCAGATCCGAACATTTGCTCCATTCCTTTGCGCTGTTAGCAGATCTGACAATACTACGTAAGAGGTCACGTTTAAATGACCTTTCTATTGCATGTTGTAGTTTATATTTACCTGTTTGTATAGAGAGCGACTCTAGCCTAACTCTATGTAAAAGGTTTAGCATCTCTCTGGCTATAAACTACAGCAGAGATTCTTTGCACTTTCATGTTTGATTTGATGGTATCAAGTTTTCATCGCTATGACCCCATACGGAGAGTCGTCAGATCCTATATCAGAGTAAATTAGTGGAGCTTATGTGGGTCTGATTTCAATGAGATTGGCAATAGTCATACCATAATTTGCTCATTAATAACTGATCGGTATATATGTCATTTGGGCAGTTATTTATATATAGTCCAGCAAGGGTAATCTGACAGTGACATCATACCAAGAAGATTAAAACCATTGCTTAAACAGGTAGAGTTTAGTTTGGTATTGAACTGTTGGTATAAGCATTTGTACTTGTTTTTACACCGTACTGATGGATTGGTCCACCGCGTCATTGGGTTTTTATCCTAACTGGACTGTAGTTTAAGGAGTTGTGATAATACACACAAATGTCAATCACTTATGAAAATCAGTTTCACAATCAGTATTATAATTGTGTCATATTGACAATCATATTTAAATAGGAAATACTATTTACCACATTTAAGGTGTATCATGTAATTTTATTACCAAGAAGTAAAAATCACTTGATAAGGATCAATAAATAAATATTACCTGAACTGATGTTTAATTCAAAGTATATTTTAACATTTACTTATAAATTGACGAATTATTTTCCTTAAATTGAAAGAGAACCTGATGAATAAATACTTTCGCGTCGTTTCTCGTTTCAAACTCAACAGCATTATCACGTATGCAAGCACAGGCAAAGTCTAGTGTGATTTTAAAAACAACCCCCTATTGTTTTCGTTCATTATTGTACTTATAAATCAATGATAGTTTTATTTATTGATTTGTCATGCATTGTTGGCACATTATTATGAATATCGCCTGATAATAAAACAATGTTTAATAAGATGGTGTTGCGTTTGTAGTCCAATAAATGTGTTTATAAATAATATAAATAATCAACATATCCGTAGCTCAATGGTTAGTGCGCTTGTCGTCTAATCTGGCGACCCGGGTTCATATCCGGGTGGAGGTACATATATACGCCTGCCATGTTTCAGTAGAAATAAAGCAAATAAAGGCTTTGCTCGGCATTCACATATAAAAAGTTCCAACCTTGCAATAATTTTAGACCAGTCACCCTAATCTTTAAAGCATGTAAACGTTAAAACATATTGTGAACAGTAATGTCCTGGACCATCTAGATGTATCAAAATCCACGCCAAAACGGTAACCTTATAGTGACCACACACGCCAATCTATATTACAACCATACAATATCATAAAGGCTGGAACTAATAACGGATAGCATAACAACCGCACAAATAATATATCAACGGAAACAAACTAAACCCTAAATAAGTATCCCATGACAAAGAAAGAACTAACCACAAACAACTATATTCATACTCTACCCCAACATTTAACTTTATGAATGATTTTGAAGTGGTGCGAATAGCACGGACTAATAAGATACAGGACAAATAATTCATACGAAAAGAAATTCAAGCTAGCTCTATAATTGGCCCCTTAAGATGACGCTTATTGAGAAATTATGACTTCAAAATTAAAACAATTCCACAATAAACGGTTGTGTAGGCTAGCTAGAACTCAAAATCAGCACCAGTGAATTAAATGAATTGCTTTTAACAAAAATTCGAAATCGAAACTAAGGACAGAAGCAATATCTACTAGAAAGGATACATGGAAACAAGAATGCACATACAATGACAAACGTAGTTAATTAATGGGGGGGCACAGACAATGCTCAACACAAACAAATGGTACAGAACAAAACTTTATGACAAAAGGGTATACAATGTACCATGGCTTACACTACACAAATCCGATATCCCCCGGAAAGCTTGCTGCCTCAGACTACACGGGACAAGAACCAAGTGACAAGTTTAGAACAAGATACAACATGCATCACAATGACAACCCCCTACAGATACAGAATATATGCACTTTTGAAAAATACGAAGCAGTCTTACGCTGGACATCAGAATTGCAAAAGAACATGTACAATAAATAAGAATACAGTTATACGAGAAGTCACTAATCCAAATAGGTAATGGTGTTTCTATTACTATAAAGTGGACAATGCATACATAAAGGAAGGTTGCCGCCTTTGGATTTTCCGCCTTGGTACGGACAGAGACAAATGTCACTGGAGGCTTAAACTGGTTTTAAGATGCATCAAACCTCAATTACCTCCCAGACAACCTTATAGAAATGTGTAAATAAAAGTTTGCTGCCATGGAATGCCCCCTTTCAAAAAGACCACAATGACAAATAGTTAAAGAATGTAAAACATGAAACATTATATGAACAACACCCGTTTAGTAGCACAGAAAGTACTCGACGACCTATCTGAATTCAGAGCAACAAGAGAGCAAACTTTTAACGGCTCGACAGGATTCGGTATCTATTTCGATATATTTGGTTGCATCCAGGCACTGGGCACAAGGGCCCGTGCCCCCCCCCCCCCCCAGTTGAGATTACTATTGTCCACAGCTGGAAGTGCTCTACCATCACGTGTACTGAATCAGACCCCGGATTGAAGAACGTTTTAATGTGACGTTATATTGACAATTGAACATTTTCACACTCGCTATTTATGGTAACACATATGGGACACCCTGTATTTGATTTTACCTTTTAAGGTACGAAAGTTCTTTGTACAAATTGTTGGGTCATGTAACTAAAAATACCGTTATTGATGTTTCGCTGCATATAAGGGCTATATAAATCATTTATAAACTTCATTTAGTCATTATTCACAGAAAGTTACTTGGTGAACGGCGAAACAAACTTTGTTAGCAGTAATTAACCGTTGTGAACAGTTTAAAACACATGCTCTTATACGTTAGTACTGCTTGCTTGCTAGGGCTCCTACCATGTCAATGAAACATATTTATTCACAAACATAACAGAATTCAAGCTTCACATGGATGTCGATTCGAATGGTAACGCATATTATGGTACACCCTGTATGTGTATTTAAGGTACGAAATTTCCACGTCCGAACCGTTAGGTCGCGAAAATAAATGACTTTTGTAATTATAGTTATTGTTTTATGTTTCGCTGCATACGCAAGCTCATTATTCATTTCATTCAACTGAATATCAACAGACACTTACTTGTAATAGGCGAGTGTTCCTGCATTCTTGTGAAAATCTGCATTTCGCCTTAAATGTGACATGGTTTCTGTTTTGCGCGCTCGTTAGTTACTGTATTTAATCAAAGTGCTGCATGTATGTATCTTTTTGGTCCTACTTACATATTTATAAAATTATATATATAGTTTACAAACACTTACCGGTAGATGTTCATCTGGTTAAGGCTGCCACCAACCTGTAACAGCAACTCTATGTTTTCTTAACTCCAATCGATGGTCATACTATACCGGCTGATCCCAGATGCCCAGATTCGGCTTTAACTATTACACTGAGTAGTTGATTCCATACATCAACTATCCTGAAGCATTGTGAAGTAGAAGAATTTCTTCCTGGCGTTCAATCTTGTCGTTTTGTATAGCTTGTATTGATAACATCTAGTACTGGTATTTATATACTGTAACATCATTTAATTTCGATGGGACGACTTTCGTGGTTTCGGTAAAAAGACCAGTTCGATCGATGGGACGATAATTTGTGGATTTGAATTTCAGGCAGTAAATACATGTGTCAAAAGTATAGTTCGATCGGATTTGATTTCGTGGTTGAAGGTGAAACACGAAATCCACGAAATTTAATCCCCCACGAAAATTAATGATTTACAGTAGTTTCAATACTAATCATATTTGTTCGTAGAATTTAAAATGTTCCCAGCTAAGTCTCCACTGCATGTTCATGGTAGTAAATGTAGATGCAATGTTTTCAGATGAATCTCGCAAGCGGCAGAAATAAAACATTTTTAAAAATCAATATATTTGTCGAGGACAACATAATAAATATTGGATTTGTTGTTAGGTGTGTGCTATTATTGACAGATAGGTGCGAGAAAGCATAATCAACACTGACATACATGGACATACATTGTACGTAACGTTAGAATTTCGTTAGTATGGTTCTGAAACCCGTGTATCTCGAGAATGAGTCGGGTGACATGTGTTATTTATGGTTTCGATGTTCTAAAATATGAATTGTCTGTCCTTTTAAGGCGTTTTGAAGAAAATTGAATCGATACCTAAAAGGCGCGCGTACCACATTAACACTCACAAAACAAGGACACGCTGTAACTGTACTCTAAGTGTGGGTTTATACTTGCGTATTGATTAAATGTGGGTAAAACAAAATAGGCAACAAAATAACACAGCATCAATATAAGGTAAGCATAATCATGCGTTAATTAAAACAGGGTGAGGAAAATGTGAAGCTTGAGCATTGCTAGAGTCTAGGACCATTCTCGTATTTGGTGAGTGCTCTCCCGACCAAGTTATCAGGCCTATTATGTCCATACTCCCTTGGACATATTGGTAACTGGTTTAGACCACTGGTCGGGTTATTTGTACACCAATGTGTCAATCGGCATACTCATTAACCGACCGAGCATTTATTGGAAACATCAAGATTATGAAGTACGATATATTACAGTTTGTATCAAGACTCAGTTGATTATAACGAGCTCATATCATAACTTCATCAGGCGCATACAGCTGCTAATGGCCGTTAAAATTGTCGAATTGCGATGGAACTATAATACGGTGAACACGTTGTATTGTCTATCAGAAGCAATACGTGTTAAGTATCATATGTGGCATAACGTGTCAAGTACCATTTCATTTTTGTGCCTGGTTTCGCACTAGACGTCATTTGAATGACTGTACTATAAGGACCAACGTATTTAGACAATGAAAACAATAAAACACCAGACAATAGGTAGTGTGTAAATGATTACCTACATATACATGCAAAGCTTGTGCTTTGTTAAAAAGGTAATCCGCATTCTTCTTCTTTTGCTTCTTTCATGTAATTTGCAGGGTCCACGCTAGGGCTTTATCACATACAATTATTTTAGAGACAGATGTGTGATACAAGGAACCCGGGTGCGATATCCTAACTCGTTTCGAATAGATTCCTTGGTTCTTTAACGTGCATGGTGTTTTAACTCCGATGCAACATAGCAAAATCAATGAGAAACCACGCTCCGACCTTTCTTGCCGGAGACATACAGGTAGATCTAGCATGTATATTATAAGAGTTAGGCCAGACGAATGCTTCATACGTGCTAAAGTAGCGAATGTATTATACAACAAAACTCAAGCAATGATGCACAGTAAATAGCAACAATTTCTATATGAATGAATTCATAACGAAGCTTCTAACCACGACATAAAAGGCAGAATTGAAAACAGAATGTGGTAGACCTACACATGTTCGAGCCAGGCCGCACTTTGCGTTCGAGGCATGTACATGCCGATACATGGGTACGACCGATAAAGATATATAGAGGATCTATCACGAGTTGTCCATTCATATATATATATATACATTTAAATTGACAACGAGTGATAGATTCTTTATATCATCTGACACTAAATACGCATTGATTAATTGGAAAACTCAATGCTTTATACTACTCGTTGTACGTATAATCTTATACGTAGTCGCTATTCTAACCTGGATGCAAGGAAAGTCATTTGTTATATACAAGTAATATGTACACGGTTATTTTATTAGTATTAAACACGTTTTATTCGTGGAAATTCAAAACCTGACCCCATTTCTCCGATATACCTACCAGCGATACAAACCTGGAAATCAGCTCCAACTCATCACTACTCTGACGTCTACCCTTCCAGTTTTGATATCAATTCAAAGGTCACAAAGCACGCTCTCCAACGGTTATCATTTGAGACATGTATTTGAAATGCGGTGCACCTTATTGACCCATATATATTAGAAACACCACGCTAGTTCACGGTATGCTTTCAAACACGTTGACATATAAACAATCTGCATATATTAATTATTATTTTGTCATTTATCAATCCCCTATGTATCTGTTTTGGAAGCACACTATTTCTGATCAAGATGCCCAAAATATACCTGCATGTACAAAAGTAGAGCAAGCCATTTTCAAACCCAGTGTCATGTTGGTACCCCGATGTAAACACTGAATGTGGGCTTACATTCAAATAAATGTTCTGTTTAAGCAGGCTTTCTAACTTGGTATTGGTCCAAGGTCGGAGAATTGGCCACATTATATTTTGCCTTGTATATACATGTACGCCTCGATACTTCACCTTTGTCTCCATCAAATTCCATGTAGGGTAGGGTTACCTCTCAATGAGAAATATGTCATCGAACATTTAAGCCCCCCGGTATCGTGATATATACTGGTCGAGCTCATGGATGTCTACATATACCATGTTTCATTGAAATATACAGACGGTACAGGAACATACTTAGTACCTCCCTCAAACCATACTCAGGCGGACATTTTGTGTGACTAACTTGCATGATGTAGTGAAACTGTGTTATATGCCATAACGGAACACTTTGACGTTCCAGATATAAAACTACTGAAGATAGGGTTGGGTTACAGAATCAATTCAATAGGTGGTTTATCATACCATTTGTTACATTCATTATGATATTCTAATGTTGATTGCCTGCCGCCTATTGTTTGTTTAACGCGACGAACATAAATAATATTCTTATGGTAATCAACTGAAAACTGAAAAAGTGAACAACTGTATCAACCTAAAGTATGCATGTCAGTACCCTTCATGAAACATTAAAACTCGGCTATCATGAAATATCCCTTATAAATAGCCAAATATTGCTACGAGGTGGCCTGAGTACGAGATGGTCTGGGTACGAAATAACTGACATTTTGACAGCTCCGGTTATAGTCCCTAGTTTAGAATTTCAATCGAAAATGGCGTTATATTTGAGTTTGGGCTCCAAAACCATCTAAATTAATAATTATCATATCCAAAATTACAATCAAGATCCATCAACACTAATTATTCCCCATTTACACCGGTACCAATTATCTGCCGAGCTAGCAGTTCTTATAAAGCCTTGTATTCGTATTATAACTTCATTGCTGCAATTAACACTCTTCACAACTATTACTTCCCCTTGTTAACATTCGTCATTTCGGATGAACATAACTTAGCCATAGACGTAGATGCCATGTTGCGTGTCAATATGTGGAATCCGATCCTGTCCTCTGTAGGCCTACAACAGAACGGCCTACAACAGAACGGTGTAAGAAAGGATCGAGGTAGTTCTGGTTACAGGACCGTGATGAACCAGTCACCATTCCGTAACTCAATGGATGAGCCAACACAACAACAGAAGTCTGCAGAAAGTGATGTTGTGCGAACACCCTTTTCTAAACGTGTCGATTTTTTCAACCCGGTGAAAAATGTTAGACTTAGTATTACAAGACTTGACAATGCTGTGAGTTTCTGTCAAACTACTATACCGACTCATATACCGAGTATGAAAAGAGACATAAGTGAGAAAAGATCTGGTCAAGTTTCTAGGGCGACCACCGCGTCAACCAGTCATAGTTTTCCGAGTAGACTAGATCCTACAAGCGAACTGTATAATGTAAAATCCAAGCCATCCATATATGACCCATTCCAGGAACGAATGAATAAACCTACTAAGTTTGAACAAAAGTTTAATATGCCTCTGCCAAAGGTTAAAATACTTGAAAGTGTTCCTGTAGCATGTGATGATCAGGACAATATGCAGAATGGTCAAACAGACATACAAGAACAGACAACAAAGATAACTCAGAAACAGAATGATGAAAAGAACAACATTACACTAAGTGATCATCAAACAATAGGTGTTCCTGAAATATCATGTAATGAAAAACGTGTTATTCAAAATGGTGAGTCGTTTAAGAAAGATAAAGAAGAAACGGATAAGAAAGGTGGTCCAGTAACTAGTAAAGAAAATACTGAGAAAAATAAATCGGATAAAGGACCTACACTAGATTGTCTCCAAGGTGTGCGAATAAACATGGACAAAAAACAGACCAAAGCAGAAAAAGCGCTTGAAAATGCAAAACATAGGTCTAAGAAACATTTTAGAAAACCTGCCGTTGCCAATGGGGTAGGAGAGACTGTTTATTATCACCAACTAGTCCCAGCTACCATTGACTGTCAGTGTGTGATTTTAACATTGTTGTGTTTATGATCTTTTGTACCTTTTGAATCAAGAGAGGGCCCATATTTATCATATTTCCAAGTACCACTATCAGTATGTACAAATGACATTAATACTAAAATATACACTGTTGTTACAATGTTTACTAAGATTACGTAATATAACTAAATTAATTGTTATCAATCATGAGCATTCATTTGCATTTGAAAAATGATGAATATGGGTCCGAATTTATTGGGGTTCACAACCCCTATCTGAACAGACCTGGTGATGATATAATAGTAGACCTTTTTAAAAACCATTGTCTAATTGGATTTGTAAAATACATAACGTTCCCTCACGTATGAATGAAATATCCCAATGTAGAAAATTGGATACCGGTACACCCATTTCATTTACAGTAAATAGGGGATATAGGTTAACATCTATCTTGATCATGTTAATTGCACTTCTTTCAATATTTATACTTTGCCTGCCTCCTTTGTATCACTTTCTTTAGTGCACATTATGTTGATTTACCTTCTGTCACATTTACTCACCCTGTTACATGTGTTCATAGTCACTTCCTCACTGGCATGTTTTGGATGTTCAACACTTTTACACAACTAGTATGTAGATTTTGTAAATTATGAAAAATATTCATTATATGTATATTTATATAACATTCCAGCAACCAAATGTACTTTAGGTTCACGTTTGATATTTATTTATGCTAAATTATTCAAGCTGTGGTCTTCTAAAATTAACTGGTACCCTACATAGTAAACTTTTGTTTTGTACGTAAGAACGTAAAATGTTTGAATGTGTTTACTTGTACTAGAGTTAATTATTGGCGTTCATTCCCACATAATTTGTAATACATGTAAAGTAACATCCTCGAATGTTTCATGTAAATGTCATAATGTGTTTAAGTTTATTTCAGCATATTTTAAATGTTCTATCGTGGAAGCTGTGTATAATATACGGGTTCATGTTGTTTAGTGTATAATATTCAACAGGTATACAATTTCAAAGTTTTAAACAAGTTATTCTGTTTGTTGTTATCGTATTTTTCTATTCATTATCACACATGTTTACAGATGTGGTTTGATGCTAGCGGACGAGCGTACGTGAGTCTCGCAACAAGATACGACCCTGTTAAGAAGTATTGAAACATGCAATTATGTAAAAGAGGTACAATGTATAAGTAGAATGTGGGAGTTTGGTACTAATCAATTCTGCCTTGAACTACTAATCCTGTCTTAACCCAGATATATCTAATTGTATTTAGTGGTTGATAGATTGTAGCTCTCTGTCTAACATCTGACACAATTAGTGGATTGTTGAAAGCGAAACTCTTAGACTTATTGACATGCACTGATCTATCTTCACAATTATTCATATACACTGAGGATAGTTTCGCTTTCAACCTTCGTAGTACTTACTTCTATCTTGCGTAGCATCAAGTCATATTCTATTATAGATAAAACACTTCTTACTACCGATCAACCAAGATGTTACATTAATTAGTTATATATATTTGCTTCCATCCCTTAGTAGTTAATAAGTTTCTTTTAACTTGTGTATAATAAACTAATCTCCTACATTGATGGCATGGCTTTTACATTTCAACCAGACTTTCTGACAAACAAATGAATACAGTATTGTAATTCGGTGAAAAGTGGGTGGAATGAGGCCCGCTATATGGTACTTTTCAGATAGCATTATGGTAACCTACTGTGCTAAAAAGCACATTCTGGCCAATAACAACTGTCATCTACGAAAGCATTTCCGTCTATACTTATATTTTTCCTTTTCCAATATATCTTGCATAGTTTGTATTTCTTCTAGTGTTTTCTATCAAACATAAAACCCGCATGGAAATGTGTGGATATATTTGGAGAGACCTCTTTCTAGCTGACTTGCAGGTACTGCAATTATAGTATCCAACTTGGGCTTATATTCCGGGCCGCATGGCGCTACTGGGAAATGCATGGGTCTTGTAATTAGAGCATGGGTTAAGTTCGAATGTCACTAAGCACATGACCGAGTGTATGTATTCCTTGTTCAACTTTTATCGGTTGGTTAGTTGAAATCGAAATACCATCCATCCCTTATGACTTTGGGAACATACGGAAACCAGAAGCGCCATGAGACCTTTTAAAGGCATTTATTAGTTATAAATAGTCATGTTATCAGACAGTTTTAAGTGTATACGTAAAAATCATATTGTGTGGTATTCAACTCATACATCAAAGTAAATGAGTGTAGTGTTTGTTACTAAAGAAATGTACATTAAAATAATCTTCCTCCTTGAAATACGTTGATACCACTGTTTGAATTATAACAACGATGGAAACAGTTTTGTACTTGTTTCATACTTTCGATAAGTAACATTTATATAAGGTACTTTTACTATTTTGTTAGATCTATATACGTCGCCTGTCAATACTAACGCCGTGTGTGTATTTTAACTATTTAACAACATTCAACATTTTATGGTCTTTGTTATTTTTACAGATAACTGTGTACTCGTGTTTGATTGTATATAACTGCTTTTCTCATTTACTATAGCATGTACATTGGAATTCAGTCATGATATTATCTAAAACAAATTATCTGAAAGATGACCAGATACAATATACTTCGATTTGTTCTTATTTGTGCGTTTATTTATGTCTATTCATACCGAAGTTTAATGTCTTGGTTTATTACATTATTTCACACCTTGGTGTTTTCTCAAAACATTTATTTAATGACAATGTTAGTTTACGTGCATTGTATATATGATAATGAATTAATAATTGGATACGGTTGTGTAACTTGTGTTTAACTGTGTCTATTTACATTGCAGAAATGTTTAAAACGTGAGCAGGAGTTGGAAGGAATGACTTGGTCAGAGAAGCTGGAAGCTCTACGGTCCGTCAACAAGCCAGCAGACAAACCGAAACCACGACAACCAAAACTGAAATTTGTTAAAGCTGATCCTTCAGACACCATGCTTGTCTGGTCAATAGAACACGATCGCTTGTATGAACAACGTAGAATTCGTCATCTTGTTGAACAGGCTAGATTGAAAGGTGGGAAACAGTTTGACTGGGTTTACGAGGCCCAGGTAAAGGCTAGAGATATAGATTGGGATTCTGTAAGTGATATGGACAAGGGAGAGATAGACACTAAGACTACAGAAGAGCTAACAGATGATGATGCTGCATCTGGTGATAACAAAACGCAGGGAAAATACGGGATGTATTCTCCGTCAAAACAAATCAAACAAACTTTGTTGAGTACAAGGAATTTGGATAAATCAAACACATCTGTCACACAATAGTCCAATCTCAATAAAATCAGATCCGAACATTTGCTCCATTCCTTTGCGCTGTTAGCAGATCTGACAATACTACGTAAGAGGTCACGTTTAAATGACCTTTCTATTGCATGTTGTAGTTTATATTTACCTGTTTGTATAGAGAGCGACTCTAGCCTAACTCTATGTAAAAGGTTTAGCATCTCTCTGGCTATAAACTACAGCAGAGATTCTTTGCACTTTCATGTTTGATTTGATGGTATCAAGTTTTCATCGCTATGACCCCATACGGAGAGTCGTCAGATCCTATATCAGAGTAAATTAGTGGAGCTTATGTGGGTCTGATTTCAATGAGATTGGCAATAGTCATACCATAATTTGCTCATTAATAACTGATCGGTATATATGTCATTTGGGCAGTTATTTATATATAGTCCAGCAAGGGTAATCTGACAGTGACATCATACCAAGAAGATTAAAACCATTGCTTAAACAGGTAGAGTTTAGTTTGGTATTGAACTGTTGGTATAAGCATTTGTACTTGTTTTTACACCGTACTGATGGATTGGTCCACCGCGTCATTGGGTTTTTATCCTAACTGGACTGTAGTTTAAGGAGTTGTGATAATACACACAAATGTCAATCACTTATGAAAATCAGTTTCACAATCAGTATTATAATTGTGTCATATTGACAATCATATTTAAATAGGAAATACTATTTACCACATTTAAGGTGTATCATGTAATTTTATTACCAAGAAGTAAAAATCACTTGATAAGGATCAATAAATAAATATTACCTGAACTGATGTTTAATTCAAAGTATATTTTAACATTTACTTATAAATTGACGAATTATTTTCCTTAAATTGAAAGAGAACCTGATGAATAAATACTTTCGCGTCGTTTCTCGTTTCAAACTCAACAGCATTATCACGTATGCAAGCACAGGCAAAGTCTAGTGTGATTTTAAAAACAACCCCCTATTGTTTTCGTTCATTATTGTACTTATAAATCAATGATAGTTTTATTTATTGATTTGTCATGCATTGTTGGCACATTATTATGAATATCGCCTGATAATAAAACAATGTTTAATAAGATGGTGTTGCGTTTGTAGTCCAATAAATGTGTTTATAAATAATATAAATAATCAACATATCCGTAGCTCAATGGTTAGTGCGCTTGTCGTCTAATCTGGCGACCCGGGTTCATATCCGGGTGGAGGTACATATATACGCCTGCCATGTTTCAGTAGAAATAAAGCAAATAAAGGCTTTGCTCGGCATTCACATATAAAAAGTTCCAACCTTGCAATAATTTTAGACCAGTCACCCTAATCTTTAAAGCATGTAAACGTTAAAACATATTGTGAACAGTAATGTCCTGGACCATCTAGATGTATCAAAATCCACGCCAAAACGGTAACCTTATAGTGACCACACACGCCAATCTATATTACAACCATACAATATCATAAAGGCTGGAACTAATAACGGATAGCATAACAACCGCACAAATAATATATCAACGGAAACAAACTAAACCCTAAATAAGTATCCCATGACAAAGAAAGAACTAACCACAAACAACTATATTCATACTCTACCCCAACATTTAACTTTATGAATGATTTTGAAGTGGTGCGAATAGCACGGACTAATAAGATACAGGACAAATAATTCATACGAAAAGAAATTCAAGCTAGCTCTATAATTGGCCCCTTAAGATGACGCTTATTGAGAAATTATGACTTCAAAATTAAAACAATTCCACAATAAACGGTTGTGTAGGCTAGCTAGAACTCAAAATCAGCACCAGTGAATTAAATGAATTGCTTTTAACAAAAATTCGAAATCGAAACTAAGGACAGAAGCAATATCTACTAGAAAGGATACATGGAAACAAGAATGCACATACAATGACAAACGTAGTTAATTAATGGGGGGGGCACAGACAATGCTCAACACAAACAAATGGTACAGAACAAAACTTTATGACAAAAGGGTATACAATGTACCATGGCTTACACTACACAAATCCGATATCCCCCGGAAAGCTTGCTGCCTCAGACTACACGGGACAAGAACCAAGTGACAAGTTTAGAACAAGATACAACATGCATCACAATGACAACCCCCTACAGATACAGAATATATGCACTTTTGAAAAATACGAAGCAGTCTTACGCTGGACATCAGAATTGCAAAAGAACATGTACAATAAATAAGAATACAGTTATACGAGAAGTCACTAATCCAAATAGGTAATGGTGTTTCTATTACTATAAAGTGGACAATGCATACATAAAGGAAGGTTGCCGCCTTTGGATTTTCCGCCTTGGTACGGACAGAGACAAATGTCACTGGAGGCTTAAACTGGTTTTAAGATGCATCAAACCTCAATTACCTCCCAGACAACCTTATAGAAATGTGTAAATAAAAGTTTGCTGCCATGGAATGCCCCCTTTCAAAAAGACCACAATGACAAATAGTTAAAGAATGTAAAACATGAAACATTATATGAACAACACCCGTTTAGTAGCACAGAAAGTACTCGACGACCTATCTGAATTCAGAGCAACAAGAGAGCAAACTTTTAACGGCTCGACAGGATTCGGTATCTATTTCGATATATTTGGTTGCATCCAGGCACTGGGCACAAGGGCCCGTGCCCCCCCCCCCCCAGTTGAGATTACTATTGTCCACAGCTGGAAGTGCTCTACCATCACGTGTACTGAATCAGACCCCGGATTGAAGAACGTTTTAATGTGACGTTATATTGACAATTGAACATTTTCACACTCGCTATTTATGGTAACACATATGGGACACCCTGTATTTGATTTTACCTTTTAAGGTACGAAAGTTCTTTGTACAAATTGTTGGGTCATGTAACTAAAAATACCGTTATTGATGTTTCGCTGCATATAAGGGCTATATAAATCATTTATAAACTTCATTTAGTCATTATTCACAGAAAGTTACTTGGTGAACGGCGAAACAAACTTTGTTAGCAGTAATTAACCGTTGTGAACAGTTTAAAACACATGCTCTTATACGTTAGTACTGCTTGCTTGCTAGGGCTCCTACCATGTCAATGAAACATATTTATTCACAAACATAACAGAATTCAAGCTTCACATGGATGTCGATTCGAATGGTAACGCATATTATGGTACACCCTGTATGTGTATTTAAGGTACGAAATTTCCACGTCCGAACCGTTAGGTCGCGAAAATAAATGACTTTTGTAATTATAGTTATTGTTTTATGTTTCGCTGCATACGCAAGCTCATTATTCATTTCATTCAACTGAATATCAACAGACACTTACTTGTAATAGGCGAGTGTTCCTGCATTCTTGTGAAAATCTGCATTTCGCCTTAAATGTGACATGGTTTCTGTTTTGCGCGCTCGTTAGTTACTGTATTTAATCAAAGTGCTGCATGTATGTATCTTTTTGGTCCTACTTACATATTTATAAAATTATATATATAGTTTACAAACACTTACCGGTAGATGTTCATCTGGTTAAGGCTGCCACCAACCTGTAACAGCAACTCTATGTTTTCTTAACTCCAATCGATGGTCATACTATACCGGCTGATCCCAGATGCCCAGATTCGGCTTTAACTATTACACTGAGTAGTTGATTCCATACATCAACTATCCTGAAGCATTGTGAAGTAGAAGAATTTCTTCCTGGCGTTCAATCTTGTCGTTTTGTATAGCTTGTATTGATAACATCTAGTACTGGTATTTATATACTGTAACATCATTTAATTTCGATGGGACGACTTTCGTGGTTTCGGTAAAAAGACCAGTTCGATCGATGGGACGATAATTTGTGGATTTGAATTTCAGGCAGTAAATACATGTGTCAAAAGTATAGTTCGATCGGATTTGATTTCGTGGTTGAAGGTGAAACACGAAATCCACGAAATTTAATCCCCCACGAAAATTAATGATTTACAGTAGTTTCAATACTAATCATATATGTTCGTAGAATTTAAAATGTTCCCAGCTAAGTCTCCACTGCATGTTCATGGTAGTAAATGTAGATGCAATGTTTTCAGATGAATCTCGCAAGCGGCAGAAATAAAACATTTTTAAAAATCAATATATTTGTCGAGGACAACATAATAAATATTGGATTTGTTGTTAGGTGTGTGCTATTATTGACAGATAGGTGCGAGAAAGCATAATCAACACTGACATACATGGACATACATTGTACGTAACGTTAGAATTTCGTTAGTATGGTTCTGAAACCCGTGTATCTCGAGAATGAGTCGGGTGACATGTGTTATTTATGGTTTCGATGTTCTAAAATATGAATTGTCTGTCCTTTTAAGGCGTTTTGAAGAAAATTGAATCGATACCTAAAAGGCGCGCGTACCACATTAACACTCACAAAACAAGGACACGCTGTAACTGTACTCTAAGTGTGGGTTTATACTTGCGTATTGATTAAATGTGGGTAAAACAAAATAGGCAACAAAATAACACAGCATCAATATAAGGTAAGCATAATCATGCGTTAATTAAAACAGGGTGAGGAAAATGTGAAGCTTGAGCATTGCTAGAGTCTAGGACCATTCTCGTATTTGGTGAGTGCTCTCCCGACCAAGTTATCAGGCCTATTATGTCCATACTCCCTTGGACATATTGGTAACTGGTTTAGACCACTGGTCGGGTTATTTGTACACCAATGTGTCAATCGGCATACTCATTAACCGACCGAGCATTTATTGGAAACATCAAGATTATGAAGTACGATATATTACAGTTTGTATCAAGACTCAGTTGATTATAACGAGCTCATATCATAACTTCATCAGGCGCATACAGCTGCTAATGGCCGTTAAAATTGTCGAATTGCGATGGAACTATAATACGGTGAACACGTTGTATTGTCTATCAGAAGCAATACGTGTTAAGTATCATATGTGGCATAACGTGTCAAGTACCATTTCATTTTTGTGCCTGGTTTCGCACTAGACGTCATTTGAATGACTGTACTATAAGGACCAACGTATTTAGACAATGAAAACAATAAAACACCAGACAATAGGTAGTGTGTAAATGATTACCTACATATACATGCAAAGCTTGTGCTTTGTTAAAAAGGTAATCCGCATTCTTCTTCTTTTGCTTCTTTCATGTAATTTGCAGGGTCCACGCTAGGGCTTTATCACATACAATTATTTTAGAGACAGATGTGTGATACAAGGAACCCGGGTGCGATATCCTAACTCGTTTCGAATAGATTCCTTGGTTCTTTAACGTGCATGGTGTTTTAACTCCGATGCAACATAGCAAAATCAATGAGAAACCACGCTCCGACCTTTCTTGCCGGAGACATACAGGTAGATCTAGCATGTATATTATAAGAGTTAGGCCAGACGAATGCTTCATACGTGCTAAAGTAGCGAATGTATTATACAACAAAACTCAAGCAATGATGCACAGTAAATAGCAACAATTTCTATATGAATGAATTCATAACGAAGCTTCTAACCACGACATAAAAGGCAGAATTGAAAACAGAATGTGGTAGACCTACACATGTTCGAGCCAGGCCGCACTTTGCGTTCGAGGCATGTACATGCCGATACATGGGTACGACCGATAAAGATATATAGAGGATCTATCACGAGTTGTCCATTCATATATATATATATACATTTAAATTGACAACGAGTGATAGATTCTTTATATCATCTGACACTAAATACGCATTGATTAATTGGAAAACTCAATGCTTTATACTACTCGTTGTACGTATAATCTTATACGTAGTCGCTATTCTAACCTGGATGCAAGGAAAGTCATTTGTTATATACAAGTAATATGTACACGGTTATTTTATTAGTATTAAACACGTTTTATTCGTGGAAATTCAAAACCTGACCCCATTTCTCCGATATACCTACCAGCGATACAAACCTGGAAATCAGCTCCAACTCATCACTACTCTGACGTCTACCCTTCCAGTTTTGATATCAATTCAAAGGTCACAAAGCACGCTCTCCAACGGTTATCATTTGAGACATGTATTTGAAATGCGGTGCACCTTATTGACCCATATATATTAGAAACACCACGCTAGTTCACGGTATGCTTTCAAACACGTTGACATATAAACAATCTGCATATATTAATTATTATTTTGTCATTTATCAATCCCCTATGTATCTGTTTTGGAAGCACACTATTTCTGATCAAGATGCCCAAAATATACCTGCATGTACAAAAGTAGAGCAAGCCATTTTCAAACCCAGTGTCATGTTGGTACCCCGATGTAAACACTGAATGTGGGCTTACATTCAAATAAATGTTCTGTTTAAGCAGGCTTTCTAACTTGGTATTGGTCCAAGGTCGGAGAATTGGCCACATTATATTTTGCCTTGTATATACATGTACGCCTCGATACTTCACCTTTGTCTCCATCAAATTCCATGTAGGGTAGGGTTACCTCTCAATGAGAAATATGTCATCGAACATTTAAGCCCCCCGGTATCGTGATATATACTGGTCGAGCTCATGGATGTCTACATATACCATGTTTCATTGAAATATACAGACGGTACAGGAACATACTTAGTACCTCCCTCAAACCATACTCAGGCGGACATTTTGTGTGACTAACTTGCATGATGTAGTGAAACTGTGTTATATGCCATAACGGAACACTTTGACGTTCCAGATATAAAACTACTGAAGATAGGGTTGGGTTACAGAATCAATTCAATAGGTGGTTTATCATACCATTTGTTACATTCATTATGATATTCTAATGTTGATTGCCTGCCGCCTATTGTTTGTTTAACGCGACGAACATAAATAATATTCTTATGGTAATCAACTGAAAACTGAAAAAGTGAACAACTGTATCAACCTAAAGTATGCATGTCAGTACCCTTCATGAAACATTAAAACTCGGCTATCATGAAATATCCCTTATAAATAGCCAAATATTGCTACGAGGTGGCCTGAGTACGAGATGGTCTGGGTACGAAATAACTGACATTTTGACAGCTCCGGTTATAGTCCCTAGTTTAGAATTTCAATCGAAAATGGCGTTATATTTGAGTTTGGGCTCCAAAACCATCTAAATTAATAATTATCATATCCAAAATTACAATCAAGATCCATCAACACTAATTATTCCCCATTTACACCGGTACCAATTATCTGCCGAGCTAGCAGTTCTTATAAAGCCTTGTATTCGTATTATAACTTCATTGCTGCAATTAACACTCTTCACAACTATTACTTCCCCTTGTTAACATTCGTCATTTCGGATGAACATAACTTAGCCATAGACGTAGATGCCATGTTGCGTGTCAATATGTGGAATCCGATCCTGTCCTCTGTAGGCCTACAACAGAACGGCCTACAACAGAACGGTGTAAGAAAGGATCGAGGTAGTTCTGGTTACAGGACCGTGATGAACCAGTCACCATTCCGTAACTCAATGGATGAGCCAACACAACAACAGAAGTCTGCAGAAAGTGATGTTGTGCGAACACCCTTTTCTAAACGTGTCGATTTTTTCAACCCGGTGAAAAATGTTAGACTTAGTATTACAAGACTTGACAATGCTGTGAGTTTCTGTCAAACTACTATACCGACTCATATACCGAGTATGAAAAGAGACATAAGTGAGAAAAGATCTGGTCAAGTTTCTAGGGCGACCACCGCGTCAACCAGTCATAGTTTTCCGAGTAGACTAGATCCTACAAGCGAACTGTATAATGTAAAATCCAAGCCATCCATATATGACCCATTCCAGGAACGAATGAATAAACCTACTAAGTTTGAACAAAAGTTTAATATGCCTCTGCCAAAGGTTAAAATACTTGAAAGTGTTCCTGTAGCATGTGATGATCAGGACAATATGCAGAATGGTCAAACAGACATACAAGAACAGACAACAAAGATAACTCAGAAACAGAATGATGAAAAGAACAACATTACACTAAGTGATCATCAAACAATAGGTGTTCCTGAAATATCATGTAATGAAAAACGTGTTATTCAAAATGGTGAGTCGTTTAAGAAAGATAAAGAAGAAACGGATAAGAAAGGTGGTCCAGTAACTAGTAAAGAAAATACTGAGAAAAATAAATCGGATAAAGGACCTACACTAGATTGTCTCCAAGGTGTGCGAATAAACATGGACAAAAAACAGACCAAAGCAGAAAAAGCGCTTGAAAATGCAAAACATAGGTCTAAGAAACATTTTAGAAAACCTGCCGTTGCCAATGGGGTAGGAGAGACTGTTTATTATCACCAACTAGTCCCAGCTACCATTGACTGTCAGTGTGTGATTTTAACATTGTTGTGTTTATGATCTTTTGTACCTTTTGAATCAAGAGAGGGCCCATATTTATCATATTTCCAAGTACCACTATCAGTATGTACAAATGACATTAATACTAAAATATACACTGTTGTTACAATGTTTACTAAGATTACGTAATATAACTAAATTAATTGTTATCAATCATGAGCATTCATTTGCATTTGAAAAATGATGAATATGGGTCCGAATTTATTGGGGTTCACAACCCCTATCTGAACAGACCTGGTGATGATATAATAGTAGACCTTTTTAAAAACCATTGTCTAATTGGATTTGTAAAATACATAACGTTCCCTCACGTATGAATGAAATATCCCAATGTAGAAAATTGGATACCGGTACACCCATTTCATTTACAGTAAATAGGGGATATAGGTTAACATCTATCTTGATCATGTTAATTGCACTTCTTTCAATATTTATACTTTGCCTGCCTCCTTTGTATCACTTTCTTTAGTGCACATTATGTTGATTTACCTTCTGTCACATTTACTCACCCTGTTACATGTGTTCATAGTCACTTCCTCACTGGCATGTTTTGGATGTTCAACACTTTTACACAACTAGTATGTAGATTTTGTAAATTATGAAAAATATTCATTATATGTATATTTATATAACATTCCAGCAACCAAATGTACTTTAGGTTCACGTTTGATATTTATTTATGCTAAATTATTCAAGCTGTGGTCTTCTAAAATTAACTGGTACCCTACATAGTAAACTTTTGTTTTGTACGTAAGAACGTAAAATGTTTGAATGTGTTTACTTGTACTAGAGTTAATTATTGGCGTTCATTCCCACATAATTTGTAATACATGTAAAGTAACATCCTCGAATGTTTCATGTAAATGTCATAATGTGTTTAAGTTTATTTCAGCATATTTTAAATGTTCTATCGTGGAAGCTGTGTATAATATACGGGTTCATGTTGTTTAGTGTATAATATTCAACAGGTATACAATTTCAAAGTTTTAAACAAGTTATTCTGTTTGTTGTTATCGTATTTTTCTATTCATTATCACACATGTTTACAGATGTGGTTTGATGCTAGCGGACGAGCGTACGTGAGTCTCGCAACAAGATACGACCCTGTTAAGAAGTATTGAAACATGCAATTATGTAAAAGAGGTACAATGTATAAGTAGAATGTGGGAGTTTGGTACTAATCAATTCTGCCTTGAACTACTAATCCTGTCTTAACCCAGATATATCTAATTGTATTTAGTGGTTGATAGATTGTAGCTCTCTGTCTAACATCTGACACAATTAGTGGATTGTTGAAAGCGAAACTCTTAGACTTATTGACATGCACTGATCTATCTTCACAATTATTCATATACACTGAGGATAGTTTCGCTTTCAACCTTCGTAGTACTTACTTCTATCTTGCGTAGCATCAAGTCATATTCTATTATAGATAAAACACTTCTTACTACCGATCAACCAAGATGTTACATTAATTAGTTATATATATTTGCTTCCATCCCTTAGTAGTTAATAAGTTTCTTTTAACTTGTGTATAATAAACTAATCTCCTACATTGATGGCATGGCTTTTACATTTCAACCAGACTTTCTGACAAACAAATGAATACAGTATTGTAATTCGGTGAAAAGTGGGTGGAATGAGGCCCGCTATATGGTACTTTTCAGATAGCATTATGGTAACCTACTGTGCTAAAAAGCACATTCTGGCCAATAACAACTGTCATCTACGAAAGCATTTCCGTCTATACTTATATTTTTCCTTTTCCAATATATCTTGCATAGTTTGTATTTCTTCTAGTGTTTTCTATCAAACATAAAACCCGCATGGAAATGTGTGGATATATTTGGAGAGACCTCTTTCTAGCTGACTTGCAGGTACTGCAATTATAGTATCCAACTTGGGCTTATATTCCGGGCCGCATGGCGCTACTGGGAAATGCATGGGTCTTGTAATTAGAGCATGGGTTAAGTTCGAATGTCACTAAGCACATGACCGAGTGTATGTATTCCTTGTTCAACTTTTATCGGTTGGTTAGTTGAAATCGAAATACCATCCATCCCTTATGACTTTGGGAACATACGGAAACCAGAAGCGCCATGAGACCTTTTAAAGGCATTTATTAGTTATAAATAGTCATGTTATCAGACAGTTTTAAGTGTATACGTAAAAATCATATTGTGTGGTATTCAACTCATACATCAAAGTAAATGAGTGTAGTGTTTGTTACTAAAGAAATGTACATTAAAATAATCTTCCTCCTTGAAATACGTTGATACCACTGTTTGAATTATAACAACGATGGAAACAGTTTTGTACTTGTTTCATACTTTCGATAAGTAACATTTATATAAGGTACTTTTACTATTTTGTTAGATCTATATACGTCGCCTGTCAATACTAACGCCGTGTGTGTATTTTAACTATTTAACAACATTCAACATTTTATGGTCTTTGTTATTTTTACAGATAACTGTGTACTCGTGTTTGATTGTATATAACTGCTTTTCTCATTTACTATAGCATGTACATTGGAATTCAGTCATGATATTATCTAAAACAAATTATCTGAAAGATGACCAGATACAATATACTTCGATTTGTTCTTATTTGTGCGTTTATTTATGTCTATTCATACCGAAGTTTAATGTCTTGGTTTATTACATTATTTCACACCTTGGTGTTTTCTCAAAACATTTATTTAATGACAATGTTAGTTTACGTGCATTGTATATATGATAATGAATTAATAATTGGATACGGTTGTGTAACTTGTGTTTAACTGTGTCTATTTACATTGCAGAAATGTTTAAAACGTGAGCAGGAGTTGGAAGGAATGACTTGGTCAGAGAAGCTGGAAGCTCTACGGTCCGTCAACAAGCCAGCAGACAAACCGAAACCACGACAACCAAAACTGAAATTTGTTAAAGCTGATCCTTCAGACACCATGCTTGTCTGGTCAATAGAACACGATCGCTTGTATGAACAACGTAGAATTCGTCATCTTGTTGAACAGGCTAGATTGAAAGGTGGGAAACAGTTTGACTGGGTTTACGAGGCCCAGGTAAAGGCTAGAGATATAGATTGGGATTCTGTAAGTGATATGGACAAGGGAGAGATAGACACTAAGACTACAGAAGAGCTAACAGATGATGATGCTGCATCTGGTGATAACAAAACGCAGGGAAAATACGGGATGTATTCTCCGTCAAAACAAATCAAACAAACTTTGTTGAGTACAAGGAATTTGGATAAATCAAACACATCTGTCACACAATAGTCCAATCTCAATAAAATCAGATCCGAACATTTGCTCCATTCCTTTGCGCTGTTAGCAGATCTGACAATACTACGTAAGAGGTCACGTTTAAATGACCTTTCTATTGCATGTTGTAGTTTATATTTACCTGTTTGTATAGAGAGCGACTCTAGCCTAACTCTATGTAAAAGGTTTAGCATCTCTCTGGCTATAAACTACAGCAGAGATTCTTTGCACTTTCATGTTTGATTTGATGGTATCAAGTTTTCATCGCTATGACCCCATACGGAGAGTCGTCAGATCCTATATCAGAGTAAATTAGTGGAGCTTATGTGGGTCTGATTTCAATGAGATTGGCAATAGTCATACCATAATTTGCTCATTAATAACTGATCGGTATATATGTCATTTGGGCAGTTATTTATATATAGTCCAGCAAGGGTAATCTGACAGTGACATCATACCAAGAAGATTAAAACCATTGCTTAAACAGGTAGAGTTTAGTTTGGTATTGAACTGTTGGTATAAGCATTTGTACTTGTTTTTACACCGTACTGATGGATTGGTCCACCGCGTCATTGGGTTTTTATCCTAACTGGACTGTAGTTTAAGGAGTTGTGATAATACACACAAATGTCAATCACTTATGAAAATCAGTTTCACAATCAGTATTATAATTGTGTCATATTGACAATCATATTTAAATAGGAAATACTATTTACCACATTTAAGGTGTATCATGTAATTTTATTACCAAGAAGTAAAAATCACTTGATAAGGATCAATAAATAAATATTACCTGAACTGATGTTTAATTCAAAGTATATTTTAACATTTACTTATAAATTGACGAATTATTTTCCTTAAATTGAAAGAGAACCTGATGAATAAATACTTTCGCGTCGTTTCTCGTTTCAAACTCAACAGCATTATCACGTATGCAAGCACAGGCAAAGTCTAGTGTGATTTTAAAAACAACCCCCTATTGTTTTCGTTCATTATTGTACTTATAAATCAATGATAGTTTTATTTATTGATTTGTCATGCATTGTTGGCACATTATTATGAATATCGCCTGATAATAAAACAATGTTTAATAAGATGGTGTTGCGTTTGTAGTCCAATAAATGTGTTTATAAATAATATAAATAATCAACATATCCGTAGCTCAATGGTTAGTGCGCTTGTCGTCTAATCTGGCGACCCGGGTTCATATCCGGGTGGAGGTACATATATACGCCTGCCATGTTTCAGTAGAAATAAAGCAAATAAAGGCTTTGCTCGGCATTCACATATAAAAAGTTCCAACCTTGCAATAATTTTAGACCAGTCACCCTAATCTTTAAAGCATGTAAACGTTAAAACATATTGTGAACAGTAATGTCCTGGACCATCTAGATGTATCAAAATCCACGCCAAAACGGTAACCTTATAGTGACCACACACGCCAATCTATATTACAACCATACAATATCATAAAGGCTGGAACTAATAACGGATAGCATAACAACCGCACAAATAATATATCAACGGAAACAAACTAAACCCTAAATAAGTATCCCATGACAAAGAAAGAACTAACCACAAACAACTATATTCATACTCTACCCCAACATTTAACTTTATGAATGATTTTGAAGTGGTGCGAATAGCACGGACTAATAAGATACAGGACAAATAATTCATACGAAAAGAAATTCAAGCTAGCTCTATAATTGGCCCCTTAAGATGACGCTTATTGAGAAATTATGACTTCAAAATTAAAACAATTCCACAATAAACGGTTGTGTAGGCTAGCTAGAACTCAAAATCAGCACCAGTGAATTAAATGAATTGCTTTTAACAAAAATTCGAAATCGAAACTAAGGACAGAAGCAATATCTACTAGAAAGGATACATGGAAACAAGAATGCACATACAATGACAAACGTAGTTAATTAATGGGGGGGCACAGACAATGCTCAACACAAACAAATGGTACAGAACAAAACTTTATGACAAAAGGGTATACAATGTACCATGGCTTACACTACACAAATCCGATATCCCCCGGAAAGCTTGCTGCCTCAGACTACACGGGACAAGAACCAAGTGACAAGTTTAGAACAAGATACAACATGCATCACAATGACAACCCCCTACAGATACAGAATATATGCACTTTTGAAAAATACGAAGCAGTCTTACGCTGGACATCAGAATTGCAAAAGAACATGTACAATAAATAAGAATACAGTTATACGAGAAGTCACTAATCCAAATAGGTAATGGTGTTTCTATTACTATAAAGTGGACAATGCATACATAAAGGAAGGTTGCCGCCTTTGGATTTTCCGCCTTGGTACGGACAGAGACAAATGTCACTGGAGGCTTAAACTGGTTTTAAGATGCATCAAACCTCAATTACCTCCCAGACAACCTTATAGAAATGTGTAAATAAAAGTTTGCTGCCATGGAATGCCCCCTTTCAAAAAGACCACAATGACAAATAGTTAAAGAATGTAAAACATGAAACATTATATGAACAACACCCGTTTAGTAGCACAGAAAGTACTCGACGACCTATCTGAATTCAGAGCAACAAGAGAGCAAACTTTTAACGGCTCGACAGGATTCGGTATCTATTTCGATATATTTGGTTGCATCCAGGCACTGGGCACAAGGGCCCGTGCCCCCCCCCCCCCCAGTTGAGATTACTATTGTCCACAGCTGGAAGTGCTCTACCATCACGTGTACTGAATCAGACCCCGGATTGAAGAACGTTTTAATGTGACGTTATATTGACAATTGAACATTTTCACACTCGCTATTTATGGTAACACATATGGGACACCCTGTATTTGATTTTACCTTTTAAGGTACGAAAGTTCTTTGTACAAATTGTTGGGTCATGTAACTAAAAATACCGTTATTGATGTTTCGCTGCATATAAGGGCTATATAAATCATTTATAAACTTCATTTAGTCATTATTCACAGAAAGTTACTTGGTGAACGGCGAAACAAACTTTGTTAGCAGTAATTAACCGTTGTGAACAGTTTAAAACACATGCTCTTATACGTTAGTACTGCTTGCTTGCTAGGGCTCCTACCATGTCAATGAAACATATTTATTCACAAACATAACAGAATTCAAGCTTCACATGGATGTCGATTCGAATGGTAACGCATATTATGGTACACCCTGTATGTGTATTTAAGGTACGAAATTTCCACGTCCGAACCGTTAGGTCGCGAAAATAAATGACTTTTGTAATTATAGTTATTGTTTTATGTTTCGCTGCATACGCAAGCTCATTATTCATTTCATTCAACTGAATATCAACAGACACTTACTTGTAATAGGCGAGTGTTCCTGCATTCTTGTGAAAATCTGCATTTCGCCTTAAATGTGACATGGTTTCTGTTTTGCGCGCTCGTTAGTTACTGTATTTAATCAAAGTGCTGCATGTATGTATCTTTTTGGTCCTACTTACATATTTATAAAATTATATATATAGTTTACAAACACTTACCGGTAGATGTTCATCTGGTTAAGGCTGCCACCAACCTGTAACAGCAACTCTATGTTTTCTTAACTCCAATCGATGGTCATACTATACCGGCTGATCCCAGATGCCCAGATTCGGCTTTAACTATTACACTGAGTAGTTGATTCCATACATCAACTATCCTGAAGCATTGTGAAGTAGAAGAATTTCTTCCTGGCGTTCAATCTTGTCGTTTTGTATAGCTTGTATTGATAACATCTAGTACTGGTATTTATATACTGTAACATCATTTAATTTCGATGGGACGACTTTCGTGGTTTCGGTAAAAAGACCAGTTCGATCGATGGGACGATAATTTGTGGATTTGAATTTCAGGCAGTAAATACATGTGTCAAAAGTATAGTTCGATCGGATTTGATTTCGTGGTTGAAGGTGAAACACGAAATCCACGAAATTTAATCCCCCACGAAAATTAATGATTTACAGTAGTTTCAATACTAATCATATTTGTTCGTAGAATTTAAAATGTTCCCAGCTAAGTCTCCACTGCATGTTCATGGTAGTAAATGTAGATGCAATGTTTTCAGATGAATCTCGCAAGCGGCAGAAATAAAACATTTTTAAAAATCAATATATTTGTCGAGGACAACATAATAAATATTGGATTTGTTGTTAGGTGTGTGCTATTATTGACAGATAGGTGCGAGAAAGCATAATCAACACTGACATACATGGACATACATTGTACGTAACGTTAGAATTTCGTTAGTATGGTTCTGAAACCCGTGTATCTCGAGAATGAGTCGGGTGACATGTGTTATTTATGGTTTCGATGTTCTAAAATATGAATTGTCTGTCCTTTTAAGGCGTTTTGAAGAAAATTGAATCGATACCTAAAAGGCGCGCGTACCACATTAACACTCACAAAACAAGGACACGCTGTAACTGTACTCTAAGTGTGGGTTTATACTTGCGTATTGATTAAATGTGGGTAAAACAAAATAGGCAACAAAATAACACAGCATCAATATAAGGTAAGCATAATCATGCGTTAATTAAAACAGGGTGAGGAAAATGTGAAGCTTGAGCATTGCTAGAGTCTAGGACCATTCTCGTATTTGGTGAGTGCTCTCCCGACCAAGTTATCAGGCCTATTATGTCCATACTCCCTTGGACATATTGGTAACTGGTTTAGACCACTGGTCGGGTTATTTGTACACCAATGTGTCAATCGGCATACTCATTAACCGACCGAGCATTTATTGGAAACATCAAGATTATGAAGTACGATATATTACAGTTTGTATCAAGACTCAGTTGATTATAACGAGCTCATATCATAACTTCATCAGGCGCATACAGCTGCTAATGGCCGTTAAAATTGTCGAATTGCGATGGAACTATAATACGGTGAACACGTTGTATTGTCTATCAGAAGCAATACGTGTTAAGTATCATATGTGGCATAACGTGTCAAGTACCATTTCATTTTTGTGCCTGGTTTCGCACTAGACGTCATTTGAATGACTGTACTATAAGGACCAACGTATTTAGACAATGAAAACAATAAAACACCAGACAATAGGTAGTGTGTAAATGATTACCTACATATACATGCAAAGCTTGTGCTTTGTTAAAAAGGTAATCCGCATTCTTCTTCTTTTGCTTCTTTCATGTAATTTGCAGGGTCCACGCTAGGGCTTTATCACATACAATTATTTTAGAGACAGATGTGTGATACAAGGAACCCGGGTGCGATATCCTAACTCGTTTCGAATAGATTCCTTGGTTCTTTAACGTGCATGGTGTTTTAACTCCGATGCAACATAGCAAAATCAATGAGAAACCACGCTCCGACCTTTCTTGCCGGAGACATACAGGTAGATCTAGCATGTATATTATAAGAGTTAGGCCAGACGAATGCTTCATACGTGCTAAAGTAGCGAATGTATTATACAACAAAACTCAAGCAATGATGCACAGTAAATAGCAACAATTTCTATATGAATGAATTCATAACGAAGCTTCTAACCACGACATAAAAGGCAGAATTGAAAACAGAATGTGGTAGACCTACACATGTTCGAGCCAGGCCGCACTTTGCGTTCGAGGCATGTACATGCCGATACATGGGTACGACCGATAAAGATATATAGAGGATCTATCACGAGTTGTCCATTCATATATATATATATACATTTAAATTGACAACGAGTGATAGATTCTTTATATCATCTGACACTAAATACGCATTGATTAATTGGAAAACTCAATGCTTTATACTACTCGTTGTACGTATAATCTTATACGTAGTCGCTATTCTAACCTGGATGCAAGGAAAGTCATTTGTTATATACAAGTAATATGTACACGGTTATTTTATTAGTATTAAACACGTTTTATTCGTGGAAATTCAAAACCTGACCCCATTTCTCCGATATACCTACCAGCGATACAAACCTGGAAATCAGCTCCAACTCATCACTACTCTGACGTCTACCCTTCCAGTTTTGATATCAATTCAAAGGTCACAAAGCACGCTCTCCAACGGTTATCATTTGAGACATGTATTTGAAATGCGGTGCACCTTATTGACCCATATATATTAGAAACACCACGCTAGTTCACGGTATGCTTTCAAACACGTTGACATATAAACAATCTGCATATATTAATTATTATTTTGTCATTTATCAATCCCCTGTGTATCTGTTCAGGAAGCACACTATTTCTGATCAAGATGCCCAAAATATACCTGCATGTACAAAAGTAGAGCAAGCCATTTTCAAAACCAGTGTCATGTTGGTACCCCGATGTAAACACTGAATATGGGCCTACATTCAAATAAATGTTCTGTTGAAGCAGGCTTTCTAACTTGGTATTGGTCCAAGGTCGGAGAATTGGCCACATTATATTTTGCCTTGTATATACATGTACGCCTCGATACTTCACCTTTGTCTCCATCAAATTCCATGTAGGGTAGGGTTACCTCTCAATGAGAAATATGTCATCGAACATTTAAGCCCCCCGGTATCGTGATATATACTGGTCGAGCTCATGGATGTCTACATATACCATGTTTCATTGAAATATACAGACGGTACAGGAACATACTTAGTACCTCCCTCAAACCATACTCAGGCGGACATTTTGTGTGACTAACTTGCATGATGTAGTGAAACTGTGTTATATGCCATAACGGAACACTTTGACGTTCCAGATATAAAACGACTGAACATAGGGTTGGGTTACAGAATCAATTCAATAGGTGGTTTATCATACCATTTGTTACATTCATTATGATATTCTAATGTTGATTGCCTGCCGCCTATTGTTTGTTTAACGCGACGAACATAAATAATATTCTTATGGTAATCAACTGAAAACTGAAAAAGTGAACAACTGTATCAACCTAAAGTATGCATGTCAGTACCCTTCATGAAACATTAAAACTCGGCTATCATGAAATATCCCTTATAAATAGCCAAATATGGCTACGAGGTGGCCTGAGTACGAGATGGTCTGGGTACGAAATAACTGACATTTTGACAGCTCCGGTTATAGTCCCTAGTTTAGAATTTCAATCGAAAATGGCGTTATATTTGAGTTTGGGCTCCAAAACCATCTAAATTAATAATTATCATATCCAAAATTACAATCAAGATCCATCAACACTAATTATTCCCCATTTACACCGGTACCAATTATCTGCCGAGCTAGCAGTTCTTATAAAGCCTTGTATTCGTATTATAACTTCATTGCTGCAATTAACACTCTTCACAACTATTACTTCCCCTTGTTAACATTCGTCATTTCGGATGAACATAACTTAGCCATAGA
>CAVMCB010000097.1:0-19080 GCA_963678985.1 Spisula subtruncata | reverse complement strand
TAGTACATTGTACAACAAACAACTGTTTAAGATACAGCCTGCCTGAATACTTTTAATGATTTTCAATGTATAACTTTACACTTCAAGTATAACTAGGCTTCAGCATAAGATATGATATAATACAGTGTATACAAATAATAATGTACACATATTTTAACCTATGTGTTGAACAATAATAATCCATGTTACATACCAGCTAGTTTATCCATCTCAAAATAGTTCTGGAAATCAACTTCCAACAAGAATGTTCTGTCACAATATCACAATAGAAAGTACATGTTTATTGGAATATAAAACATCCAAAATTAATTTCAGTAGTATGCATAAAATGCACCACAGTTTGTGTAGCTGACACACATGTATAATGATAGTGGTGTTTATCCAGATCAGTGGAGTAAGGGTTATATTGTCCCGTTACATAAAAAGGGGAATGTAAATGACCCCTCAAATTATAGGGGAATTACTATTATAAACAACCTTTCAAAAATATTCTCATTAACCTTAAGAAATAGACTAAATAACTGGTGCGAATCAGAAAATCTTTTTAACAACTCCCAATTCGGCTTTAGAGATAAACGCAGTACTACTGACTGCATATTCATTCTCCATTCAATCATACAAAATATTTTATCACAAAAAAAGAAATTATACTGTGCATTTATAGACTATGAAAAAGCTTTCGACACCGTCATACATGAAGCCTTATGGATAAAATTAATTGAATTAGGTCTAAGTTGCAAGATGACCACAATGGTCAAATCATTATACCAAAATGTAAAGTCTTGTGTCAAAGATTCACTTAAATTGTCATTTTCAGAATTCTTTGAGGTATCCCTTGGCTTGAAACAAGGTGAACCACTATCTCCTTTACTTTTCATATTATTCATAAATGATATAAATATGATAATTAATCAAAATGAGCTTACAGACGATGATATCAATCTACTAAGTATACACATGTTGTTGTTTGCGGATGACATTGTTCTCTTCACCACAGACCCTTCTACTTTGCAAACCCAACTAAATAATGTACAACAATATTCACGCAAATGGGGATTAAAAATCAATACAGGCAAAACGAAAGTATGCATCTTCGAAAATAGAAAATGTAATTCTGATTTCCGATGGACCATTAATCAGGAACAATTAGAAGTTGTTGATTCTTTCTGTTACCTCGGTATAAAATTTTATTACACAGGAAACATGATATATGCCGCAAAGGCGTTACAAGAACAAGCGCTTAAAGCTTATAACCACCTGTTATTTGTTTTTAGTAGAGTAAGTCTAGATATTAAAACTAAACTATCCCTATTTGATACACTTGTTGTACCTATTCTACTTTACAGTAGTGAGGTATGGGGGGTTTATAAATACAAAGAAATAGATAAACTGCATATAAAATTCTGTAAGCGAATTTTAGGAGTACGTACGCAAACATCAAATGCTGCAGTGTTGGGTGAACTGGGTCGATTCCCACTATCAGTAATTTGCAAAGAAAGAGCACTAAAATACTGGCTAAGAATACAAAACAATCCCAACTCATTAATATTCCAAGTTTATAATGAACAGTGTTTGTTGAACGTAAGAGCAAATAACTGGGTATCCAACATAACAACAATCTTAAATAACTTAGGATATGGAAATATGATCAATCTACATACTATAAACATAAATTACTTCAATATATTCAAACAAAGAATGCGGGATCAATATACCCAAACTTGGAGTGATACTCTCAATTCTCAGTCAAAAATGTCCTATTACAAGAATTTCAAAACCGTATTTGAATTTGAAAAATACTTGGGCTTGATTAAAAATGACACTATCAGAAAAGAGTTTTCGAGATTTAGACTAGCATCACACAATTTAGAAATTGAAAATGGTAGACAATCCGGAAAAGCAAAAGAAAACAGAATATGCAAATTATGCCACAATAATTCTATAGAATCAGAATATCATTTTTTTATGTGTTGCCAAACCTATAATGAACTACGATCAAAGTACATAGCACGACCAGCTTGGCCTACATTAAATAAATTCTATAACATTATGGCAAGCCAAACGAACAAAATCATCTTAAACAACGCAAAATTAGTATTCTATGCCTCAAAACTAAGAGAAAGTAAACTAGCCCTAATGTAATAATAACATGCCGTCGATGTATAAATATTGAAAATATAAATTATCCAATTTGAATTGTACCGTTTGTATATATTTGTATATTTGTGTGTGTTTAATTCTGTTACTAATCAAGCTTATTGTTTTTGTTGAAACAGTATAATATGTATACTGTATATCACAAAACTGCATTCCTTTTCTCTTTTTGTATTTATTTCTTTATCTGTGCTTGCTTATAATATATGTTATGTACATAATTGTATATATGTTGTCTTGACCATCTAGTTTTTATTGTGTAAATGGTCAAAGGCATTTCACATGCCGATTATACCAATAAAACTGTAAAACTGTAAACTGTATAATGAACACCATATGGACAGTATAGTAGAATGAACTCCAGGTTGAGGAGAATATTCAAACTAGCCAATCACAGGATGATTGAGATAATGATAAGAGGCTCAATTGGTCAAGGTGCTAATTTGAGTAATTAGAAACATACACCATTACTGTGTAAGATGTGTAAATATCATTATATCTGTGGTCAAATGTTGTAGCAGTCAGAATTTAACAAGTTCAAAATGATGATGTATATCTTTAAAAATTAAATCAGTCTCCATGGCTTCCTCTAATTAACACATTTAAACATATATTCTATTTTTATTATACTTTTAATTTGTTCATATATGTCTGAAAATACTGTTCAATATAATGCAGCATATATGAACACATACATTAAAACTAACACTTCAATATAGTATAAATGAGGTGGTCTTAATAATAAGGAGATTTTTATCCAAGGGTGGAGTGTATCTGGGGGGGTTGTACTCTGCTACAATGTTTGAAAGAATTAGAATGGTGTAGATCAATATCAACTCTGAAGAGAATCTTTACAAATTAAAATGGAATACAATTTAATACAACAATTTAAAATGGAAAATGAGGTTGAATGTTTATACTATATATAAGTTTTATGTACAATGAACATAAGTTTTGCGCACTTTAAAGCCTGGTGCAAGTCCCGGACATCCCAGTGGAGGAAAGCCGGTATACAGTGATAATCCAGAATGTTTTTCGAACAAAAAGGAATTGCATTTTTACATTCCCAATGTAACTCCGGTGTACCCTGATCTGACAGAATATTTGAGTCAGTTCCGGTTTCCGTACTAAGAGGCCTGAAAAAGCCCGGTTTGGTCCCGGTTGATGCTGGTGGTTGTCCGGTTATCGCCCAATTATACCATGGTTGTGTCAGGTGACATGCCAGTGTTACCCTGAAGTCAAGGTAGACATAAGGTAGAGATCCGGCAGTGTTCAGGAAAAGGCAGGTGGAGTCCCAGTAATCCCCGGATTAAGACAGGTTCTCAATAGCATTCCCCGGTGACTCCGGGTTATATTTAACATTTTTAAAAAATACGGGGTTGTTACCCTGTGCACCACGGTTTATTCCGGTTTGCCCCGGATGTTCACTGTCTCCCCGGTTAGTCACGGTTTGCCCCGGATTGAAAACTGAGATGTTAAACGGGGACAGTTAGACTGAGAATGGGGCTTAAAGATTAGTAAGTGTAATGAATCCCTAATAAATTATATTGGTAATGTTTCTATTTGTAACAAATCGGTCACAAATCAGGAATTATGAATTTAGAGTCAACCAATCAGCTACAAATAACAACCAGGAAAACACTACTAGTAATGAATCGCGAATAAATCATGATTTGGAAATGAAATTTTATTATGAATTGTAGTATAACTTTTGAAGGCAGTTTAATGGGAAAACCGATTTATGCGCGATTAATAAAATGAATCACTGGCAAATCATAGTAATAAATCGGGAAAAACCTGATTTTGGTGCGATTTATGTGTGATTTGCGTATGATTTGTTAAAAAACATATTTTTTTATTTGGGTTAACTTCTGGCAATAACATAGTATCCACTAAAAGTTTATGGCAAACCTCTGGCAATTATTTTCAGAATATAAGTTTGCGGTGAACTTCTGGCAATAACGTAGTATCTATTTAAAGATTCCGGTAAACCTCCGGCAAACTTTTTTCAGAATATAAGTTTGCGGTGAACTTCTGGCAATAACTTAGTATCTATTTAAAGTTTCCGGTAAACCTCCGGCAAACTTTTTTCAGAATATAAGTTTGCGGTGAACTTCTGGCATACTTTTAGCGAACATTCATATCAAAGAAAGTTTCTGGCAAACTTTTGGTGAACTGGCATTCATTCTGGCAAATTTGCGGTAACTTCGCCAGAAGTTTGCCGGAAGTTCACCGCTACCGGCGAAGTCCTGCGAACAATGACTCTGACTTTGCGACGAACTGATCAGTTTGCGGTAAATTTGCCGCAACTTTGCGGTAAACTTTCTATTTCCGTAAGGGTTAACATTGTAAACCATTGTAAAGATGTATTGCCAAATATTTTAATCAAATGCTAGAATCAAGAATCGAAATTAAATGCTTATTGCAATCAGTCACTCAGTCAAAATATTTTTCAACGAAATACTGATATATGAAGTTGACATTGTTGGCACAACGTTGGCCGACTGTATGCAACCACACTGTTGGTAGTTTGTAATTCCGACGACGTTGGCCCATTGTTACAAAACCAACATCTAGCCAACTGTTGTAAATTACCGTTGGCCCAACGATGGGCCAACAATGCACTGCCAACGCCGACGATATGCCAACTGTACAACGATGACCCAACGTTGGCCCAATGTAACCATGCTGGCTTGGATATTAGACTCCTAACTTCCGTGGAAACCTCACATAGAAAACTTGATGAGCAAGATGTGTTTTCCAAAAAGCTTGCGCCTAGAACTAGCTGTGGATCTACACATGTCCCGTGCGATCCGAAACAGAATAAACACCCACCTCATGGATAACTGCATCCAGTACCAGAAAAAAACAATCTAAACAAAGTTCAAAATCCAGGCCTTCAAATATAAGTGTTGCCATGAAAACAACTTCAATAAACGAAATGGAAAAGACGGCCAAAATTGAGACACTTCAGACAAGACGCCATTACTAAGCCCTTTTGCAAGCAGAGAAGGTTAAATCTGCAAAACCCAACAAAAAATAGATTAAAACGACGAATTCTCACCCAGTTGTCAAGGATCTACAACAGGGGACAACATAATCCTTTGATACAGGGATGCTAATACCTTATACATGGGCTCCAAGATAAGATGCTCCCAAAACAGACTGAAAGTACCTAGAATACTTAGAAAGAGAAAACAACACCCTGCTTTTGGTTTTAAAACATCTCTTACGCTACACTACAGTTGCATAACATTTGTCTGTTCAAATGCATTTGAAGAAAATCTATATACGATTTGTATATGGGGAGTCTTAAGTATATTTCAAGGAAGTGAATATATTGGGTGTTTAAAATCACATATAACTTTTCGCTTCAATAATGCACATGGATACCTTGTAAAAATGTTATTTATGAAAATACACCATATCGTGATTGTCAAAATAAGCCAGATGATCGTAAATTTGTATGAACGTGATTTAGATGAATGTGATATATATGTTTTATATTTTTATACTTTTTGAATGAGACACTAAAGCAGACATAGTAAACATGCGTTTGTTAAATAATACGATTGGACTGAATGGTATGAACAATTAATTGCATGGGGGTTTACCATGACATAAACATATTCTCCCAACTTCCTTGTTCTTTGTTAACATTGAGGTAGATACATGACTTGAAATCATGAGTATTTCATTGAACGCGGTCCGTGGTCTTCATATTCTGTGAGCTGCCTTAGTAATAGGATCACAGGTCGATTTTCACGAAAACACCTATCGGTTGAGAGCAAGAGAATTTCAACACATTATTCAAATAATATATACAATGGTTTCTTTTAGAATATTTAAGTGCATTTTTAAGTGCTTTATATCTATTAAACCAGAATATTCGATACCAGCTGTAGAATACGAATTAGGCTAGTGTAATTAAATTATTAGAATCCTTCAATACTTGCAAATGGTGTATAAAGAAGGTGTAACCATGTGTATATATAATAATTTTACGATCCATTTACAAGTTTGCGTCGTAGTAAACTTCGAGTTAAGCCAAATTCAACCTCGCCTCTTATACCACAGTGCGTATAACCACGGCATTACTATGACATGTGGATACATCTTAATTGAAAAATACAACAATATTTACATATTTTTTGCAATGGATTCTGTCCTAAACCATATGGGATGCCTGACAATGCGGAATATGAACGTATTTATATATAAGACCACATTTACACTTTTAGTCGGAACGCAAAGTCGTCACAAGATTTCACCATCCAACTCTGTTTGTGACTTTCTCTCGTGTATCGCCCCGGGTTAATCATAATTCTTCCAGTTCAGCATCTATTGCTCGGTGCCAGGTGGTGTTTGTCCTTTGGCTTTATGGTATTTTGCAATTGGGTATCCATTGGAGCGCTATATTGTGTAGTTCGACCGTTGCATGTTAAGGACATGTCCTTCCATGAAAACATATCTGTTTTCTTTTTGTTCGACAGATAGATAGATATATTTTATTCCTCCAATAAGGAGAGCAAAACATTTTTACAGATCATAACATATTTACAGAAAATGGCATTCTACAGAGTAAAGGATTTACATAAACATGTATATACATTTAAAGCAAATAATGGTAATAATTATATCATAGCAAATATTACATATTTATCTATAACAATTCAGTATCCAGAGTCCTCAACTTTATCAATACTGATACAATAAGTTATGATGTGTTGTTAACCTACCGATTGCTGGCACAGTAATTAAAAGCTTAATACTATGTTGCCTTAGACGAAATTCGAAAATAAAGACTGTTAGGTACAAGCTACTGTCGCGCAGATTACAGACACGCCGTTAACTTAAATGCGTACACACTACACACTAGCTTAGCAAGGTTCACATGTGTGAGATTCCTACCATTGTTCAGAGTAGAAATGATCAATATGAGCCTACATTGTTCGATGTTGTTAGAACGCATGAATCTTAGATACAAATTGAGCTAGATAGAATTTCTTAATTCAAGAAAGTTTCGTTTTCGTTGATATGTCTAGAGCTGCGTTTCCAGACTGGTGTGTTCAACGAACGATGTATTGGTTTTGGTTATGCATGCGTTAAATACGTCGTCGAAGTTTTAGACTCTGGATAGTGTGCTCCCAATGTACGTTAACTTTTCAACTGATTTATGTTGCCGATGTAAATCTCCGGCTCTACGTTTCTAGTACATGCACTGGTATTGCTTAAAACATCCGTATTTTTGTACTTAATGTCAGGCCATAGTTGTTAATGCGTCTGATATTGTCCTGCATGTCAGGGCTTGAGGTGGCATTTAGAGCACAGTCATCAGCACTTAGGAGGTATCTGAGCCCAATAAAGGTGACGTTTACAGCGAGACACCGAAGGTTGAATACACGTCCGTCAGCATGCATCGGCATACTTTGTGATGAAGATGATACATGCTGATGAGCGTTTAAGCATCTTTTAGTCTATGTACGTTGTGTACAATGATCAAAACTTTTAGAATAGTTGATTTGTCGCTGATATTTTGTATTCGAATACCTTGCCCATAGTACCAAAGTAAACCAATAGGTAATATTTTCGGCCGGCCTCATTTCATGCAGAATCTATGCAAAACTTCCGTGTTATATTAACCAATAGAATATTACTAAACATTTTGACACACCCATTGGTGTGGCTTATTTCATACCTATAACTAGATGATTAAAGGCAGCTTCTTCATTTAATGTCTAATCGTAACTTTAAACGACATAGTAAAAATAAAACTATATTGATGTGGAAAGATAACTCAAACCAGAGGTATAACTATACCCGTGAAGGGAGTAGCGTATTTTTTACGCCGAAAGAAGATAGTTTCAGCGGCGTAGAAAATGGAGCAAGGAATAATGAAGTGATCGGTGTAAAGGTGGCTGCCTCCCCCAACACAAAATGGATCATCATTGCAGTAACAATTGTCACAGCGGCAATAATAGTTGGCGGGAGCATAGCTGCTTCAATTATGCTGACCCGTGGAGACGATAACACTGGAACATCAGGTAAGACAGTAACACTATGTGTACATGTATCCGTATTGTACCTCTATGTATTCGAGGATTATTCCTGACAAGTCAGATCGGTCAATATTTAACTTGCTGTTTGATATTTCCTTTTTTAACAACCGGTAACTTTATTATTAATATAAAACGAAAATAAAACTAAAAGAAAAGTATAATTTATACATTTTTTGTATTTTTCGTTAGATTTGTTTTGTTTGTTTTTCTTTACTCTCTGTCAATGAAATATTTATCGTTGATAAGTCTGCCGAGTTTCTGAAATTTTCATATATCACTTGCAGACATATCAAAACATGCAGTTTTGCAACCTTGAGTACAGCGGCTCGCCACAAAATAAGTGCAATACCAATCGGTTTTTATGTTTAGCCTCGTCGTGCGCCTAGGTTTTGAAGTCAATTTTCAAAAAAAATATCGAAAAATAATACATTTTCTCGATTGACATGATACTGAGGTATTTTGCTCTGGTAAAGTTGATTATTTTATTCAAATTAACGCCAACAATAATGTTACTAAGAATGCATTTACTGACTTGTACCATGTCTAAACACCCTTTGTCAAGTATTGTCACTCGGGTGTGTAAATGCAAACATATTGATCCAAGGTAGCCAAGAGTTTTAATATGCTTTGTTTGTTTTGTGAATAGGTAGCTAGGTATCAGAAAGCCTGACCTGACGCCAAACCTAAATCCGATTTGGTATTCGACCGCCACAAAGCTTATACATGATATGCATGTATTAAGATCAGAAATACATCGCCGAGGCAAAAATGATCACCGATTCTAACAAAGACATTTTCGATGCTTAAGCCGAGAATGGGTACTTTGAAAGATACCCAATAAGTATTCGGCTCTTTTTGCGATTTTATGCCACCTCACCTCGCATCAATCGTTCGTCCTACACTATCATCCCAGTGTCTGCAATGATTTTTTGTGGTCTTCCCCAGATCATCAGCGTCTCCATAGAGCTTCTCTTGAAGAGTTGTGTCCGTGGGCCACGTTGCATATCGCTCCTGGTTGTGTCTTCTGCATCTATGGAGGAAATGCTCGACATTTTGTTCTTCTTCCTCTCATGGACATATCGGAGATGGCACCACTTTGAACGTCCGATATATGTGAGGGTTCAGCCTGTTGTGCCCTGAGCGTAGTCGCACCATTACCACTTGTTCTAATCTGTTAAGGCGATGGTAGGGGTAAGCCTATTGTCATAGTCTTGTATAGTTCTTGATGATGGTCACTTTCTCTTTAAAACTCACATGAACTTGTCGTTATGCTGACTGTGTTCCAAGTTTTTTCCCAATTCGTCTGCTGTTTCATTTCTATTTTTTTTTGCAGTGTACAGTTAGATTAGCGACACAAAAGGTAAATACAAAAACGATACATCAGATATCGCAAATACACACCACAACGACAGAGTATGACGCAAAAAAAACCACAAAAAACTATTACATAATGTACAACTAAAAATACGTCCTTCATCTGTTCATTTTCCAATAAAGGCGAGTTTTTTCATGCGCATCATGAGGCAAGTAGACCACATACATTTTTTTCGGGCCCCAGAAGGGTAACCCCATTTATTTTCCCCGTCCAATGGTTTTATGGGGGTCGGAGAATCATCCCCCACAAACCTTACAACCATGCATATTATATATGTATAACGAACAGAGCAAATAGAAATCATACTATAAATGAATATACTTATCTACATAAATTTGATATTTTGGGGTAATAAGAGTGACGAGTAGAGAGAAGAAAAAAAAATATTGTCAGAGATGTTGTTTGTTTTGTTTTGTTATTATTTGTATGTCACAGAAGTCGTCAGGTGTTCATAAATTGTTCCCATGTTTTATTAAAATTGTCTATGTTTCCTTGATCTAGGGCTAGTTTCCGTTGTAGTTCTAATCTACTCTCAAATTTAATTTTGAAAGAGGTAAATGAAGGTAATTCTTTTTTATATTAACTTGTAACGATAAATTGTTTTCCATATAGATAGATGTGTGATAAGATAGGATTCCTTGAAACACACATGAAAGCGTTGGTTTTCTTTATCTCACCATTTATGTGCTTTGTATCGCAGTATTTTTTTATTTTGTTCCAGAAAATTTGTGTATAATGGCATTCCCAAAAAAGGTGATCCATTGTTTCTATCGATGCATTGCAGAAGTTGCACAGGCTAGATTCAATCATCTTACATTTGAATAAATATGCATTTGTAACTATGTTTCTATGAATAAATTTATATTGAAAGTTTTGAATTTTGCTGTCCTTCGTCAATTTAAAAGGCGTTATATTAATCTGTTCCCAATCAAAGTTATTTTCGGGATTAAGATTTTCTGCCCACTTTATTTGGTATTTCTCGTTATGGCAAGGTATATGTTTTATTTGGGTTTTGGATAGAATTTTGGTTATGCTTCTTTCTTTTTTATTGTTTATTTTGTGATGTAATGTATAATTATCAGCATTTATTATTCTGTACTGTCTATTAATTACGTCTTTTATGAAGTATTTTACTTTTTGATGATAAATAAAATCGTTTGCAGTCAGATTATGTCTTATTTTGAGTGTTGTAAACGTTATAAATTTTCTATTTTCTATATCATATAATTCAGAGAGTGTCATAATTCCGTTATTCATCCATGTAGTATTGTTTAAAATTTAATTTTTTAATTTTAGGTGACTGTTATTCCAGATAACGGTGTTTGAATATAATGTATTTTCTTTTTTGTAATTTAATTTACACCACGATTCTAATATATCTTTAAGGAATTTATTTTTTATGCGTATCTTTTGTAGATCATTTTTGCTTAGATTCGATAAAATATTTTCGTATTTCCAAATGGTTTTAATTGTTCTGTATAGATATGTTTCCATTCTCCTTGATTATTATTGTCTATTAGTTTTCGTACCCCTGCTGCTTTTAATGAATTTATGTATATTTCTAAATCTACCATGTTTAAACCTCCATCTTTATATTCTTGAATGACAATGTTTCTTTTGACCTTTTCTTGTTTGCATCCCCATATGAATTCAAAGGTTTTTTGTTTTAGTATTTTGATCGTTTGTATTGATGGGTTTGGGAGTACCGAAAATAAGTATGTAAGTTTTGGAAGAATTAGCGATTTTAAAACAGTTATATTACCTATTGTTGATAATTTTCTTGTTTTCCATCTATTTAGATTACAGTAAAAATATTTTATTTTTCTTTCAAAATTTAGTTCGATCATCTTAATTGGGTTTGCATGGAATATTACTCCCAGAGATTTTGCTTCTGAACTGTTCCAATTAATGTCTTTTTTTCGCGAATACATTAAATCATGGTCATTACGTAATGATCCTATCTTTAAAACAATGCATTTTTGAAAGTTTAATTTTAAACCTGATATATCTCCAAATACCTCAAACAATTCCAAAGTACTTTCAAAACTTTGCCGTGTGCCATCCAATAAAACCGTTGTGTCGTCTGCAAACATTGCATTTTCAATTTCTTTTCCGCTTATAGTTATACCTCTAATATTTGTGTTGTTTCTAAGAGCATATGATAATAGCTCAATACTTATGGTAAATATGTTAGGACTTAATGGACATCCTTGTCTGACCCCTCTTTCTATTTTAAAGAATTCTGTATTAAAACCATTGTTTGTTATTGAACAGGTAGGTGATTTGTAGAATAATTTTACCCATTGCTTGAGATCGTTTCCAAATTTGAAAAATTCAAGTAGTTTGTGCATAAAGTCATGGTTTAAGCTGTCGAAAGCTTTTTCAAAATCCGTGAAAAGAAGCATGCCTGGAGTGTTTTGGTTGTATGAAATATCAATTATGTCTCCAATAAGTCTGATATTTTCTCCTATATATCTGTTTTTTACGAAACCAGTTTGACTTTTATGAATTATATTATGTAAAACTTCCTTAATTCTCGACGCAATTGATTTAGTGATTTTTGTAATCTACATTCAGTAAACTAATTGGTCTCCAGTTTAAGTTTAAGTAATAAGGCCTTGGTTTTGTAGTTCTGATAAATTTCATATTTGAAATGCGAAATTAAAGACCTGCATTTTGGCACTGGGCCAACCAAATTCGGTCATAGTTTTCTCAGCATGTGGTTACTGATTTTTAAGATATCTGACCATATTGTACCCTATTACACAATATTATGCAACATTGCACAGCATGTTAATTAGTTTACAAGAGGCCCTAGTATTAGATAAGAGACAACAATTAAGACCTTTATGACAGGAAGTTATAAAATATCTGTAGACCTATAGTAAAATTAAATTGATATATAAGTTTTTGTAATATTTTATTGTGAAAAAAAACCTGAACCATCAAGATTGACATACTTTTGTTTGTGCTGCTTGAAAACGACTGTCGTGAGATTATACACAAATGCATGCAAATTAATGCACAATTATAAAAGTGTTTAAAAAATCTGAACATATATAACTTATATACTGGTAGCTGTATGCCTCATGATTAACATTTCTTAATAATATATTCAATGAAATGAGTGAATTGATATTATTCATAAGATATAAAAATGTTATTTTTGATGTTGGTTTTGTTTTGATGTTTTGAATTAAAAAAAAAATTAACTAGATCTATGAGTATAATGTTATCTTATATTTATAAAAAAGGTATATTCACAGACATACAATCGGAATTGATATTGTGTACCTCTTTGGTATAGTTGCTTAGTTTTATTTATTTCTGGTTTGGGTGTGTATTTATTAAAATAACTCTTAGGGAATATTAATAACTAAAATAGTAAATATTTTGACAAATAGTTTTTACACACTTAAACCAGATGGAAACAAAAATCAAAGAAATATATCTAATTATACAAATTAAACAAACACACAATGGTAACACATATTTTCAAGGGTACATATAACAGTAGCACATTATTGATTATCAGTAGCTATATGGGCCTCTGATCCCTAACACTGACCAGTTACAGTGTTTTATGACCCAAGATAATCACTGATAGTGATCTCATGCTGGCACAATGCTGGCATCATGCTGATCCCTCTATAAAGTTCTGGACCAGAAGCAAAGAAGGAAGAATATAGGGCTTTAAGACCATTTAAAAGATCGGATTTAATATCATTCCAAAATAGTTTGTAGAATTCTATATTTATTCCGTCGGTTCCTGGGCTTTTGCCATTTTTCATATTTTTCACCGCTTGTGCAAGTTCTTCTATAGTTAATATGCCTTCACAGTATTGCTTTCTTTCTTGGTTCAACTTTGGGATATTGTTTAATTCTAAATGTTCAAATGTTCGTTTTTCGAGTATTCTTTTTGTATAAATTCCTTTATAATATTTAAATGTTTCTTCAAGAATTTCCTCTTGATTTGTTATTTGTTTATCATTTACATTAATTACTTTTATGGTTTTGCTCTCTGCTTTGTGTTCCTCTAACACTTTAAGCAGTTTTATATTTTTATCTTCATTTATTAAATGATTGTATTTCAGTCTAGTAATATACCCTTCTGCTTTTTTATGGTATAATTCATCCAGTTTAGCGCGCTCGACATTTAATTATTCCTCTAAGTTTGGGTCATTTGTGTATTGTTGCTTTTCTAACAGATCTTTTATGTTTGAGTTTATTTATCAGTTTCTTCCGATTGTAGTTTTTTCATTTTTATAGAGAATTTTATACTTTCGTTTCTAATTGTTCCTTTAATAAGTTCCCATAGTATTTGAGGGTTTGAGTTTTTATTGTAATCTTTAATTTCATTAATTGCTTTCTTTATTTGCTCTTGGTAGTCTCTGTTAAGTAAAATAGTATTGTTCATTTTGTAGCTTCCTTTGCCACGTTTAGTACAGCTTGACTGTATGTATATGTTAGGGATTAAATGGTCGGATTTTAAACTGTCTAATATTTCTGCCTTTTTTATTGAATTTGTTACACTGTCGCTTATTATAAAGAAGTCCAGCCTACATGACACTGTACTTGATTTCCATGTATATCTAGTATGCTTAGGGTGTTGGATCCTCCATATGTCTACAAGATCATTTTCGACCATTATTTTAGTACGTTTTTGTCTACATAAGGTATGTGTATTCATATTTCCTCCCCGTTTATCAATGCATGGATTAAGTGTGAGGTTCCAGTCTCCTCCTATGATTGGTTGTTCGTTATTTATTTTTTTGATAGAGTTTTCTAATTTAATAAGCAGTTTTGTATCATCCTTGTTTGGTCCATAATAGTTTATTTTATAATATACATGGCTGTTTATTTCTATTTTCAACAGCAGGATTCTCCCTATTGCTATTTCTACTGTTTTAATGACATTGATATCTTTTGTTTTGCTGACTAGAAATCCTACACCCGCACTATTCGACGAATCACCACTAAAGTATATATCGTATTTAGTGCCACTTTTCCAAATGTTTGCATACCTACTAGTAAAATGTGCTTCTTGAATGAGGCATATATCAATGCTTTGATCTTCGATAAACTTAAATATGGCTAAACGTTTTATTTTATTTCCCAGCCCTCTAAGATTGTACGAGGATATTTTAAGACTCATCTTGGAAAATTGGAAAAACCACGACTTCTATGACAACATATAATAAAGATTTGATAAGGAATATATAAAAAAAGAAAGGTGAAAACATGTTTAAATTGATTTCCTACACTCAGGGTAGTCGCCCTCTTATATAATTTGTGTACACTGTTAAAACAGTTCAGCGTTCGCATTGATCTCTAAAATGTCATATTGGTTTTGTTAATGGCTTAAAAGACTAAAGCATTGTTTATGACTATCTTAATCTCAGAACATACTTATTATATTAATGAAACATAAAAAAGACGAGACAATTGAAAGAATTTAAAGAAAGTATACCAGAAATGTATTTTGGAATTCAAAGCTGTTATTCTTGTAGAGCAAGACATTATGTTTTTAAGAGGCGTAAACATTAACACATTCATTCAAAAGGATACACGTTTACCATGTTCAATCATACATATTTCTCATATTCATGCTTGACAATCTTAGAATTATACGCCATAAGCATATATAAACATTTATGCATTTGTTATAATAGTTACATGCATACCATTTTCCATCCAACATATTTCTCATATTACATATTAAAACCCAAAAAACAACAAGTCATTATTATAAATATACTCATTATACTGAATGCATTCTTTACGTAGCTGGTATGAATTTAATGCAATAATTAGAGTATTTAGAACGAAGGAAGTATTGTTAAAACATGCACATTCCTCATGCTGACTAGACGGATAAATTGATTGCCGATACATATATTGTATTTGTTTAAATCAAAACGCCTGCAATCATATAGCTACTATAAGCATACATACATTATCAAAACATACATCCGCTACAATCAAAAGAAGATTATATATACACTAAATGTACTACATACTTAACTTAGCCGGTAAGAATACAATTGAGTAATAGATAGGATATTGCACATCATGAACAAAGCAATACATAAACATTTAACTTATTTCGTGAAAATATATAGCATATTTGCGGAACTCATTATCATAACCCATTTAACTTGCTAGCTTTGATTCCCTCATGCAAACATGAAATGGTGATATTGATTATTAATGCATCTACTAACATATCGTAATTGTACTAAACATTGCACTTGTACCAGTCCAAAGGCATCGATATAGAGACATGTACATTAGATAAAATACATTCACACTAAACAACTATAAAAGTATTTAACATCTGTCAGATGGAATGTCATAATATATAGATTTGTTTAAAACGAAAAGCATGCAATCATTTAGTTTTTAAGCGTACATACATTATCAAAACCTACATCTATAACAATCAAAAGAACATCATATATATAGAGTGTATTTATATGCTAAATGTACAGCATGCGTAACTTAGCAGGTATGAATATAATCGAGTAATAGGTAGGATATTGCACATGTTAGGACATCATGATCAGTGCAATACATAAATATTCAACTTACTTCATGAAATTTACAGCATTTTGCGAAGCATTTTTAGAACTGTTTAACTTGTTCAGTAGCATGCATGTACACACATAAATATTTCAAGCATATTTCAATGACACATACATCAAATACCATTCTCATAACACCTATGTAAATTGCTATCTTTGATTCCCTCATGTAAATATGAAATGACGATATTGATTATTCATGCATATAATAACATATCGTTATTGTACTAATTCAAATATGTCATATACCAAATTCACCCTTAGCATATATAAATATATTTAACATAGTACGAGTAGCTTGATGGAGTATATACTAAACATAGCACTTGTATTAATCCAAAAACATCTATATAGAGACATTTACGCTAAATAAACTATATTCATACAAATACAAACGTATTTAACATATGTCATATGGAATAGCATATTTTATATAAGCTTAAGTCCAAGCGCATGTAATCATTTAGCAACTATAAGCATACATGCATTATCAAAACATATATCTATCACAATCAAAAGATCGTCATAGATAGATTGCATGTATACACTAAATACGATGCAGGTATGAATAAAATCGAGTTGTAGATAGGATATTGCGCACATTACGACTTCATGATCCGTGCAACACATACACTACATTCACACTTAACTATAAATGGATTTTACATCTGTCATGTTGAAGTATCCATACAATAAATTACAATAGACCTTATTCATATGATTGACTTCCCATGCGCTATATCAGCACCGTTCAAAACATGTATTATATAAAAACGATGTACTTTTGTTTACAAACAAATGCAAATTATATGGTATATTTAGTGAATCGTATAATTATTAAGTCATACATTTTGCAAAAGTGTGGTTTCATTTCTAGGCACTCAAGAAAGGACTGGAATCCACTGTAGGGCTAGATTGCATTGGGACTTAGATTCTGTAGTACTTTGGCTAGTTCTGGTGTGTTGTTGTTTCTCAGGGCTTCCATGACAGATCTCGCATCCGTGAAGAAGACGACTGAAGAGACATCTTCATGTGCGTCTTCAATAATCTAGACGGCCTCCATAAGAGCTTCCGTTTCCGCTCTGTAGTTACTGCAGTGCTTCCATGTGGCTCTGTGGTGTCTCTCTTTATTGCCGGATTAAGACACCAGCACCCCTATCTTTTATAGCTTTGGTGGCTGAGCCATATGTTTAGACCTGTGTCCATATCTCAGGATGGTAATCTTGGCTTATCATGGCTAGTGTCAGGCTCCTTCGAACACATTCATCTTCTTGGTTGCCTGGCTCGAGTTGAGGGACTTGGAGTCTCACAGTCACTGCAGACAGATCATTTGCTAATGGGTTGACTATGTCTTCGCTGCTAAGAGGAGTACTTGCTATGGTCAGATCAGGTGCAAATCCTTTGTCAAACTTCTTGGATTCGTGTACAAAGCTGTCACACTTGATCCGATGTTTTGTAAATCATGGTAGTCTCGTTGCCATTGAAAGTTCGGTATTGATCTGAACTTCTCCGCTTATAGCAGGACTTCGGCTTGTCTTGAATTCTATAATGGCACTTCGTAGCACCAGTTATTATTTGCAATGCTTTTTTCTAGACGTTGCCAAGAGCCTGGCTGTTTGGTATGGCAGTTGTTGCTCATGCAGGTGAGCTGTACTCTAGGTGGAGCCTCACTGTTCCCTCATATATTGTTTTGAGTATCTACTCACTAGCTCCCCATGTTGTTCAAGCAAGTTTGCGCATCATGCCGAGCTTTTTACGAGCCCTCCCTTCTGTTTGGCTAATATGTAGCTTCCGTGTTAGCCGCTTGTCGAAAGTAACCCTCGCCCGCTTCTATCAACGGAGTGTCCCCCATCTTTATCGTACCAGCTTTTTTTGGATGACAAGGTGAATAGTGTTGTGGACAACTTTTCTTTACTGATCGAAACACACCATTATGCTACCTTATAACTTATTGGTTGCATTTTAGATCCCGATATGACCACTGTGTACAGTACTGTACATACAACACCTACCAGTACAGGAAACACAGAGTCTACGGGTACTGATACCACCACAGCAGTCCCAAGTACGAGCACAGAATCTAATACAACAGGTAGTACATTGTTGTTTGTCGTATTTTTTGGACTCGAAAATAGATGTTAAACATAAGATTTAATGGTGCTTAAATTATTACCTTTCTATCGGTATCATGAACGAGTTACAGTGCTTTTTTTTTTTTTAATTTTTTTTTTTCGTGCTCAAAATTGAACAACAAATATACTCGACATAAAAGTAGTCGTGTCGTTAATGAAGTTCGTCAGCTTCAATTGAGATGATATCACTTTCGTTTCAGGTTCGTAAATATCAAAATATTGTAGACATTGCACTCCTAATATTTATTTAAGCCCGTCTCCGCGTGGGTCTTAAAATTGAATACGACCATTGAACGCGAGACGTAATTATATATACATACGAGCACTTTACTCATCACACAAAACGTATTCAAAACATGTCGGTATATTTTGCACACATCCTTTCGGTAAACAATAAAATTATAAAGTTAACTATAAAGTTTTTTTAATGCAAATAATCATTATCATACTACGCCAAATAAGAAAATTATTAGCAAAGTACACGGTTTACTGTGACAACGCTTGGAGTGCACCGTAAACGACTAAGCACTTTCGTGTATTATGAACGTTCGTCCCCCATATCGTTGGTATAGAACCTTATGTAACTCAAACATATTTGAAATCTACATTACAAGACAATTCTTACGAGTCTATTTTCATGAAAATTGGAACTTGTCATGTTGACCAAACTGAAGTCCGAAAAGTTGGGATTTACATAAGTTAATACAAATTTAGCAGTTTTCTGACCTCACAGTTTTTTTTCTGGGAATATATATAACATTTGAAATGGTTGGTTT
>CAVMCB010000096.1:0-15780 GCA_963678985.1 Spisula subtruncata | reverse complement strand
TGTTCCAGCTCAATAGCTCTTCATAAAAAGTAATGAATTATTTATGATTTATGACAAAAAGCATGGAATTGTATGTGGATACATGAAGCATTTGATCTAACAATTCTATGTAGGATCGCAATCATAAAAGCTCGGCCATTTCCATAATTACTGGGTATATAATATACATGTATATCATACTTTTTGCTCTGTAATAACTGGCTAAAAGTTCTTGGCCAAGTTTATCTATGCACCTAATGGGTGTACATACATGTACTTGATCAGTAGTTTAATAATACATACATCATTACTTGATCAGTAGTTTAATAATACATACATGTACTTGAACAGTAGTTTAATAATACATACATGTACTTGATCAGTACATTTGTAGTTTAATAATACATACATGTATTTGATCAGTAGTTTAATAATACATACATTATTTGATCAGTAGTTTAATAATACATACATGTACTTGAACAGTAGTTTAATAATACATACATGTACTTGATCAGTACATTTGTAGTTTAATAATACATACATGTATTTGATCAGTAGTTTAATAATACATACATGTATTTGATCAGTAGTTTAATAATACATACATGTATTTGATCAGTAGTTTAATAATACATACATGTATTTGATCAGTAGTTTAATAATACATACATGTATTTGATCAGTAGTTTAATAATACATACATGTATTTGATCAGTAGTTTAATAATACATACATGTACTTGATCAGTAGTTTAATAATACATACATGTATTTGATCAGTAGTTTAATAATACATACATGTACTTGATCAGTAGTTTAATAATGCAATTATGTAGGTCTCTACACATACATGTGAGACATTTTATGCCCAACATCAACTGGTGCAGAAGTCATATGGTGAAAGTTCTGTCTGTCTGTTTGTCTGTCTGTTCGTGTTCACGAGGAGGTATATGTTGGTTACTTTTTGAGTTAGACTGGGTGTTGTTGGCTACAAAATGACTGTTGGGTATACTCAACAGTCATACCTCGTACTTTATGTCCAAATGTCCATATTTGTTAAGTCAAGTACTTTTTAAAAATGTACTCAATAAGTCTTGGAGGTAAGTGTGTCTGATAGTGTCCATTTAACATTGTCCGAACTCCATAGGATTCGTATTTCGCGGCATTTGTGATTAGAACGCTGTGCTATTTTCACGCATGCGCCGTTCTATGTAATCGCCGAGGATCGTACCGTGTGCAAAACTTTTGGCGTAAATGACGAAGGAATTCCGATTACAACCACATGTGCCGTGTGCAAAACACGTTTCTTTGGACAAGAACATTTGGATATCAACTCTCGTAGATATTGAATTAACTCAAGAGATTGACCGTAAGTATGTAAGTAATTTGTGAGTCCACGATATATTTTGTATTTTCTTTTGTATGGCATATTATTGACGAATGCAACGCCGCTGATATTTTGTTCCTTGCAGGGATTGACCACGCTTTCGGATAGGGTACGTTTCGGATAAAACAAAATCCATCGTAATTATTTTTTTGAATTGTCTGATTGTTTTCCAACATCAGTAGATCTAATAAAATACGAAAAGAGTAACATCAGTGTCATTCCGCCATTTTGAAAAATGAACGACGAAGTGTTTAGACTGTCTATCCTTATTTTCGTCGTTATTATTTTGATTCTGTTGTCTTTGTTATGTGTTAGTGTTGTATTTGTTGCATTCAAATGGAACAAATTGTTTACAAGATGGAATACAGATTTACAATAGAAGAAAGGAGTGAAAGGTAGTGTTTTTCACAATTTTGGATTTGACCGGTAGACTTGTGGATATGGCAATTTCAAGTCTAATTGGGAATTTTCGAGTTGCCTGAATTGATGAAATCTGCATGAAATTCTCTTTTTTATTATAACGAGATCGAGGTCGGAGAGACTTCAATGTTCGAAAGAAATTCCCTCAATCCAAAAAAACTCTCAACGGGACCAATGGTAACAAAAAGTCGTAAGTCTGGTTACCATAAACGTAGCTGCTTTTAGTTGTATATCTCTGCTGAAAGCTTGATTATAGGTCTTAAACTGGTAAAACATATTTTCGGACCGGCAGTTTTCTTTCAGACTGGCTGATTCTCAAAGTCTGTCGGTCCTTCGGACCAGCACATTGCATTCCAATTTCCAGAAGACTGCTAAATATATTGGGTACGTTGTCCCTATTAAGTATATACAATCAGGGCTTTTTTTTATTCTATAGCTGTAGCCTAATAAAGGCTACATCCCCCAAGGAAATTCTTTGAAAATCATGCAATTTTCCCCCAATATAAAACTTACCCCTGTAAATTTCATTCCCCTTTAAGCATTTTGCCGTAAAATTTGTCCCCTAAACACGAGTTCACACGCTTATTTTCCCCTAAATTTGAAGGCTAGGGCTACATCCCCCAACCCTAATAAAAACCCCTGACAATATTTCTTAAAATTTACAAGGCAGTAAATGTTTTGTTGATATTCTAAAGCTGTATGTTCATGCAATTGCTGAGTATTGTGTCCATTTAATATTGGGTTTGATGTCGAAAGCATTATTAAGCAGGCTTACTAAAGTCCGAAAATAATCGGTCTTGGACCGGTTTTTGAAATTCAGGTCCGGATTTTTTTTTAAAATTCACTAAAAAATCGGACTTCAAAATTTGACAAAAATCATATAAAGTCAACAAAATACATTCAATTTACATTCACTTAGCCCCCAGACATAACTCTTTTCCGGTCCATTGTTTGTTTAGTGACAACGGTGTTAATTGACGGTCCGTTAATTGAACAGAACACAGGTGTCAACACCTGTGGATAATTGGTGCTGTTTGATACATGCACTTTGTTAAATTAGACTATTCCATTGCGCATGCGCTGAAGTTTACAACCAGCCCAAGCTATAATTTTACATTATTTGTCTGCCAAGGGAGACTATTTGTTAAATTTAACGGCGAAAACTCGATTAGAAAATTAGTGCAATTTTCTCAAACAAATTTTAAAGTTGTAAACGCTACTGTTACAACAAGGGTTCGAGAACGGACCGTCGAAAACGAAAGTAAAAATATTTCTGTTTACCGCGATTTTCTACCAGATTCGGCGGCTCTATTACCAGCATCTTTTATTTGTTTTTCGTAGATACGTTGATTACTTAGTGTATCGTGTTCCGCTAAAATACACGCGCCGACCCCTCCTTACCGGAATTTAGTACGGTACGGCAAATAGCGTTTACCGAATTTCAGATAGTTACTTCCCTTGATTTTTAAAGCGCCATCTGTATACCATTTTGTTTAACGTTTTGTTAATTATTCGAATCAAAGTAATACGATTAATAGCTGAAGTGAGTTTTTAACGAAAGTTTGAGATCATTATTCATTCACTAGCATGATATCTTCAGACAAGTACATGTCTACAAGAATGGCACTTGTAAAAGGTCTGTCATTTTCCGGCGATTTTGGTCGGAATTTCCCGGCGATTTTCGTCGGAAGTCCGATTGGGATTTTCAAATTTTAGTAACCCTGTTATTAAGTATTTATAAAAATTGATAAAACAACTAAATTTATGCTTCATTTGATATTCTTAATTCAAGTTAATATTGTAAAGTCCATATAATTGTTGAGTAGTGTATGTCCATTTTAAATTTGGTATGTGTCCATAGCATTGTTGTGTATTCAAATTCATGGAAAATAAAATCAATGCTTAATTTATAGTAGTTAGTTGAAGTCCATGCATTTGTTGAGTTATTTGTCCTTTTTTCATTGGGTACGTCGTCCAAAGTTTATTGAGTATTGACAGTGTTCCCACTCCATTTTCGGGGCAAGGGTGTTTTCACCCCCTGCCTGGCAAAACAGGGGGTGCAAAAACAAAAATGGGGGTGACAAAAAATAGTCAATTTTCAAAGAACTTTATTGTTTGTCTTCTCTTACCACTCGCAGTATTCACTGTACTAAGTACTAGTTAAAGTGTTATAATAACACTCCGATGGACATGTCCGGTAAAAAATCAGAAGGTCCGATTAAATGCCGCAATTCACAAGACCGCATGTCCGCTAAAAACCTGGTTTCCAAACGGTAAATTTGCGTGGAAATCGGGCCCTTTTGTCGGTGCATTTCAAAGATGATGACGTAGCAACATGTATTAAACAAGATTTATTTTTACAGTGATTGGGAAAGCCGTGCGCGATGCGCGATATACGCATTGTCTCTGAAAAAATCCCATCGAAATTGCCATAAGATGCGCGATTTCCCCCTTTGAAATCCGACACGAAAATGTTTTCCAGTGTTGTAAATTACCGTTTAAAATTACCGAAAGAGGATTTAATAAGTGAACATTCAATTTATTCATCATAGATTTTTTATTCATTGTCATTATTCCTTTGAATTATCGTCCATTTATACAGTAAGTTATAGTTTCGGAAAAAACAAAATGGCGGCACGCGCACACTGTAGAATTTCGGACAATTTTGAAAGCGACTCTGTGTTTGAATTCATCTATTGGGTTTAATTTTGCTGTTTGAAACATGATTCTAAAGCGCAGGGTATCTTTTTTCAATTCATGTATTTCATTTAGATAAATACACAAAGAAACAGCAAAAAAATATGGCCATAGTAATCACTTGTAGGACGCAATGCAACGCAGTTTTTCGTTTTCAAATATTTTTACCGCGACGTTGATGTCTATTTGCGATGTTTATATAATATTAACTAAATTAGGAAGATAAATTGAAAGATAGCAATTTGATTCTAACAAACCTGGTTGAAAGTTTACTCCATAAAATCCAACAATTATGATAAACTATATCAGCACTTATTCACTTTGAATTCATTTTGAACGTATACTTTATACATGTATAACTTCTAAAACATCTTTGCCTTTTTCCTATGACCAGACATAATTAACACTCAATTTTGACAAGTTTACATGTCAAGGTCAGTGTCTGGCAGCTTAAATATTGATTTTCTGTAACATTTAAACGTCATAAAGGTACTGGTCTCTCACTAAAAGATCAAAGAAATTTACCGACACTGGAATGCAGTTCAAAGGGTTTACCGACACTACATGTGGAGATCAAATAGTTTATGATGGGGGTACATGTACACTCTGCAAAAAATGCTGTGGGAACACTTCTAGCCAATAAATTTGGTGTTTTGTAAAATCCCCCATTGAGTTCAAAAATCCCCCATTGATTTTTTTGAGAGGGGGGATTTTGCCCATTGCCAAAAATTCTTTCCCAATCACTGAGATTATCGCATTTTTCATGCACATCAAAGTCGAAACTAGACAGATTTCGCCACGTTTTTCACGATTTCATGTGCCGAACATTTCCCGCCAGGGTAGCATGCGTTTCTCGCTTTCTATGCACGCTGTTTATCGGCAACGTCATTCAATCTTTTTCCTCGAGAAACACGTAGAAAATACCGCCGACTTTGCAGAAAAAACATGTGACGTCAAAATATCGATAGACTATGTTACCATGGTTACGCGCACAATCATTTATCGATAAATTTCCGATACCGTGTTGTACGAGTTTTAGCGACAGTCAAATGTGTCACACATTCGGGTTTTCCGAAAATAGAAACAGAAAGTAAACATTTCATTCCCAGATTGATTTCAACAAAACGAGCGCAACTCTAAATTAATAATTTTGATATGAATCCAGTGGTTACTTTTCATTTTTTCTGTGCGTGGTTTCACCTCCGGGGGACGTTTTCATTACGTGGAATGTAAAGTTTGTGCGTGAAACACGTACATATGTACGTGAATGGGAACACTGATTGATAAATTTGAAAGTAAATGCATTATAAATAGTCCCTATAATTGTTTCAAGAGTAAAGTGTCCATTTCACATTGGGTATGTGTCCATAGCATTGTTAAGTATTCAATTGGGACAATTAAAAATCAATGCTTTATTAATAGCTAGTTGAAGTCCATGCATTTGTTGAGTTATTTGTCCATTTTTCATTGGGTTACAATATAATGTCGTCCAAAGTTTTATTAAGTATTGATAAATTTGCAAGTGTCCGTTTTTCATTGGGTATGTTGTCCAAAGTTTATTAAGTATTGATAAGTTTGAAAGTAAAATTAGTAAATGCATCATAAATAGTCCATAAAATTGTTTCAAGAGTGGTGTCCATTTAACATTGGGTATGTGTCCATAGCATTGTTAAGTATTCAAATTCATGGGACAATTAAAAATCAATCTCTATTAATAGCTCGTTGAAGTCCATGCATTTGTTGAGTTATTTGTCCATTTTTCATTGGATATGTCATCCAAAGTTTTATTAAGTATTGATAAGTTTGAAAGTAAAATTAGTAAATGCATCATAAATAGTCCATAAAATTGTTTCAAGAGTAGTGTCCATTTAACATTGGGTATGTGTCCATAGCATTGTTAAGTATTCAAATTCAAGGTACAATTAAAAATCAATCTCTATTAATTGCTAGTTGAAGTCCATGCATTTGTTGAGTTATTTGTCCATTTTTCATTGGGTATGTCGTCCAAAGTTTTATTAAGTATTGATAAATTTGCAAGTGTCTGTTTTTCATTGGGTATGTTGTCCAAGGTTTTATTAAGTTTTGATAAATTTGAAAGTAAATAAATAGTCCATATAAATTCTGAGTAAAGTGTCGGTTTCAGGTTTGGTATAACTAAGGATTCAGGGCTCGACACTAACACTGGTCCGTTGTCCCGAGGCCAGTGAAAGTATTGGAGGACCAGTAACTGTTTTAATTCCAAATTGTACACTTTGTGCTGTAGGACCAGCAGACTTGGCGAATGGATTTTTGACCCAGCAGGACATTCAGGCTGACGGATTGGACATATCCGTCAGCCTGAATGACAATCTGTCTGCCCGAAAAAAGTGGACAAAGAGAGAAAAATTTTAAAAGACAGAGTTTTTAGATCCATGGTCAGGCTTTCAGCAGGGATTCACAACAAAATTTAGCTGCGTTTATGGTTAACAGACCATCCCTATGACTTTTCATAGTGAATAATAGTGAATAATAGTGAAAGGAATATAAAGTCTTGGACCGAACCCTCTATATTTAACTTGTTACTAAAAATAGAAATTTCTTTTTGCTATAGCAGGGCTTTTTTTCCAGAAATTGGGAAGAGGCCTTGGCCTTTCATTTTGGGAAATTTAAGCGGATTTTGGTCATTTTGGGAAATTCAAGTTTGATCGGGGAGGCACTTTGGACATAAAATGTGATAAATAGCTTAAAAATACAAGTCCTCTGTATCTAAACTGGTCAATTAACTGCTTGTTGTAATTATGATCATAAGAGCATATTTCTAGACTGATTTCATCAAAAAGAATTTTTTTTTTTTTTAGAGGCAATTGGGAAAAAAATCTTAGTAAATTGGGAAAAAAGAGGGTATTTTCAATTGGGAAGTCACCGAAGGTCGGCCCCTAGTAAAGAAGGAAAAAAAGCCCTGTATAGTGCTTTTATTTATTGATCAATCACAAAGATATTTGGTGTGTAGGTACCTTGCAGGGACTTCTACTTTTGGAAAATGTCCAAGATCATTGTGGTCAACTTTAAGGTCACTGTTACTAAAGATAGAAATGTCTTCTTTTTGCTATATATATAATATATAAAATCGTTAACTTCACTTTTATTATCTATATAATATATATACTTTTTCCGGCACATTTTAAACATTTCATATATAATATATATATATATATAGTGCCTTCAATTGACCAATTGCAAGGATATTTGGTGTGTAGGTACCTTGCAGGGACTTCTATACTCAAAAGTGTTCAAGGTCACTGGGGTCAATGTCACGGTCACTGTTAGTAAGAATAGTAATTTCTTCTCTTTGCTATAGTGCCTCCATTTACTGACCAATCGAAAAGATATTTGGTGTGTAGGTACCTTGCAGCAGTCTTCGAAATTAACATTTTCAATTTACCGGCCTGAAAATGGGTATATACATGTAAACTATATAAACAAAGAAGGAAATAGTTACTAGCCGGTTACTAGCCGGACACAATTTTTTACTGGCCCGACTCAAAATTTACCCGCAATGTAATAACAGCCTAATTTCGATGACTGTTGCAGGGACTTCTACTTTTTGAAATGCCCAAGTGAAAAGTGTTCAAGTTCACTGGGGTCAAGGTCAATGTAACTAAGAACAGTAATTTCTTCTTTTTGCTATAGTGCCTTCATTTAGTGACCAATCACAAAGATATTTGGTGTGTAGTTTTCTACTTTTTGAAAATATCCAAGGTCACTGGTGTTTGACTTCTTGCTACCTAAATGCTATGGTAGCAGTTCCATAGCAGCTAGTTGCTACTAGTAGCTGCTACCTAGCAGAAAACTGCTACCTTCTTGCTACCTATTATTATTTTGTCGCTGCTTCATTTAGTTCTATTTAACATTTTCCACATGCACCTGAAATAAATTTTAAAAACATGTAATATTTTCAACAAGTAGTCAACTGTAGGGGCATCCTTGGCCATTGGACACAGATCTAGTTTAGCTATTATGTTAAGTTCCTAGAAAAATACAATTCTTGTCTCATCTGGATTTATAGAATTTTACCCAAGTTTGACTTTTTGCTACCTTATTGCAGTTCCTGCTACCATAGCAGCTAGTTGCTACTAGAAGCCGCTACCTAGCAACTACCTAGCAGAAAGCTGATACCTTCTGCTACTCTCTTGCTACCTGTTAATGCTATCAAAAATGGTGTAGCCATGACCTGTCTGTCTCCGTAAGGGAGGGAAAAACACATTTTATTAATGGGAATAATTGGCCACTGATTGACCATAGACCACTCAGGGCTAGAGACTAACCTTTTAGACACTTAACCACTGGTCTGATAGGACAGAAACGCTAAATTTATAAGTAAAACAGTTGCTGGTCCTCCAAAACTACTGGTCTCGGACCAGTGTTGGTGTTGAGCCCTGCCACTTAATTTTGTCGGACTGACAGACAGGTTATGTGCTCCGGGCTAGCTCCAAAATCATGGACCTGTCCAAGGAATTTCAAGTTAGCAGTTTCCTGCAGAGGAAAGGGGTCTAGTACGTATTGGACCAGGAACGATGGCTAGGTAAACTGCCCGCCTGTATATGACTGAAATACTGTTGAACGGGCGTCAAACCCAACAAAATCAAATCCAATCAGGTGGGCTATATAGAGCCCTCATGGGCCCTCTTGAATACAATGCTATCCATTGTTGTTTTAAAGAAAATTCGAAATAAATCCTTCAACTGGAGCAACACTTATTTTAGAGTAGCTTAACCACCATGAAGCTGGCATAAGCCGTCTGTATCGATGAGTCCCATCCCTAATTCACTCTAGTGTAAACTTATAAAGAACAGACAGAAACAACCAATCAAAGGACTTTTTATTTTATCCAATGAAAAGAAAGCTTTTATCCTGAAGAAAATGGAAGCACATGTCTTTCAGATCCAAGTTATTATCTTCTTAATATTGATATTGGCTGTTCAAATTCTGATGCTTATAACAATTATGTGCGTTTCCGAGAGATGGAATGTGCATTTTTAGTCATGGAGTGAGGACTTGCACTAGAGTGAAGAAAAAACCGGAAAAGGTTTTTTTTATATAAAGTTGTTAATGCATCAATTGTCGAATGATTGATAAGAAAAATGCTTCCTTGATGAATGAAATTTGAATTGCATATTTTTATTAAAGACAAAGCTTGTTCTAGAATTTGACCTCACACCTTGCCAGTTTCTTTTCATATCCCAGATTTACAACTTTCCTGTATTCTCTTAATCACTTGGTTAATGTTAGACTGGCCACCGACTAGATAATTTTTATTTATGTAATTTTATTTCTATTTTCCTTCTCGGCAAATTCTCTTCTAGCTCAAATTATCTATGTTTTGAGAGGAAGAGAGAGGTAATCATGTAAAACTTCAATTGTGCGAAGAGTTGTCTCCTATGAAATTAACATCAAACTTAACATAGGGTCTGAACCCGGACGAAATTTTGTCTAGCCATGTTGATGAGCTAAAAATTATGAAGGGGTTAACCCAATATTATCAGACATGAATATGGACACTCCCACAATTCCTTACAGGAAGTCGGCCATTTTGGACATGTGCTCTGCATTAAGTCAGCAGTAATCATGGAAATTGGTTTTATTATCGTTGTGACATTAATGATAATTCTTGTCTGCTTAACATTTTTTATTTTATTACAAACTATTTGTTTGTCTCAACATGTGATCAGATATTTTAGAATCTGGGACCGGTTTTATGGTTATCAATGGCTTTATGGTCAAAATAATCACAACTGATGTAAGTGCATTTATTCATGGATACTTTTGCTGTATAACATTTTGTGTTAGGCCATCCTTAATAATATTACTGTTTGGAAATCCCGGCCGTGTCGACGCCAATTCCTGTATCAAATTTTTTTTTTGCCTTTCAGACAATTTTTTTTAGTGAAAAAATTTTTTTTTCTTCAAATTTTTTATCTTTTCTTTGCCTTAATTTAGTTGAGTTGAAGAACCAAATATAATGCCCCGTTGAAGCAGGCATGCTTAATTTAAAGTTAGAGATGCAAAACTGTATACTTTTGTTTGATAAGAAAGATTGATACACTACAGGCAGGTGGGAACCTTCACTTGACCATCCGCCACGGTGTAAAAGGAACACCGTGACGGGTGGAACTACTGGGACCCCCGCGATATTGAACGACCACCGCGGTCCTTGCCGAGAAAAACTGACCATGGCGGTCTCACGGTGGTGAACACAGTGAAAATCAGGAAGGACCAGTAAGATTTAAGTAGGACCATTAACTGTGTTACTTATAAATTGAGCGCTTCTGTCCGGTTGGACCAGTGGTCAAAACTATTAAGTATCTAGCCCTGAGGAACATGGCTGAGAAAAAGGACTGGATTCCCTCGCCAGCAATTGTTTATTCACGGGTCGGTAATCAGCTTTTTAGCTCACCTGAGCCGAAGGCTCAAAGGTGAGCTATTGTGATCGCTGGTTGTCCGGCGTCTGTCTGTCTGTCGTCTGTCGTCCGTCAACAATTTGCCTTGTGTATGCCATAGAGACTGTATTTTACATCTGATCTTTATGAAATTTGGTCAGAATGTTTGTCTCTATGAAATCTAGGTTGGGATTGTATTTGGGTCATCTGGGGTCAAAAACTAGGTCACGGGGTCAAATCTTAGAAAAACCTTGTGTATGCGATAGAGGCTGTATTTTTCAGTCAATTTTAGTAATATTTGGTCAGAATGTTTGTCTTGATGAAATCTAGCTTGGGATTGTATATGGGTCATCTGGGGTCAAAAATGAGGTCATATCTTTGAGAGTGTCTGTGTAAACTTGATATACTTTACAATAGTCCTGTTGAGAGGCTAGTTGTTCTTCATACATGTAGTTGATTATTGATAAATGAACTAGCTGTTGTAATAATTATATATTTATCAATTATACAATTTGAAGTGTATTAAAGAAGTGCATATCCGTAATTAATTTACAAAGAGACCCTACTGAGAGCCCTGCTGTGACCCATGTATGGTTATTTTACCAGTTACCTATTACTACTAGTGTTTTTGTAACACTTTACAATATTTATATTGGGTATGATGTCCAAAGCACTATTGAGTATTTCTTAAAATTGACAAGACAGTAAATGTTTTGTTTATATTCTAAAGCTGCAAGACCATGACTGTAATTGTTGAGTTATGTGTCCATTTTAGATTGGATATGTTGTCCGTAGCATTATTAAGTAAACAAATAGATGAAACAAACTCAGTGATTAATTAGTAGCCGTAATCTTTCAAGTCCATGTAATTGTTGAGTATGTTGTCCAACATATTTTGAATGATTTAAAAGCATTATCAAGTTCATGTAATTGTAGAGTAAAATGTCCTTTTTAGCTCGACTTTTCGAAGACAAAAGTCGAGGTATTGTCGTCACTTGATCGTGTGCGTGTGCATTGGTTAAGTTTTTTGTGCGAGTCATTTTCTCAAAGACTATCATAGGTATCCACTTGAAACTCAACATAGTTGTTCACCATCACAAGGGGAGTCCATACCAACAAGGGTCATAACCCTGTGACCTGTATTTATGGAGTTATCTGCCCTTGTTTTGACTTAGTACATAGAAATAGTGGCAAACTTTACACTTAAACTGAATTTTCTTAAACACTATCAAAGCTTTCAAGTTGAAAGTCAAACACTTGTAGAGTGTGATGACCTACATCTACTGACAAGAGGAGATAACTCTTTTCAGCATTTTATAAAAGTTATTCCCCTTTTCTGACTTAGAATTTTACAAAAATGTCAATTCCTCCAACACTATCAAAGCTTTCAAGTTGAAAGTCAACACACTTGTAGAGTGTAATGACCTACATCTACTGACAAGAGGAGATAACTTTATTCTGCATTATAAAAGTTTTCCCCTTTTCTGAATTAGAATTTTACTAAAAATGTCAATTTCTCAAACACTATCAAAGCTTTCAATTTCATTATCAAACACGAAAAAGTCGAGCGTCCAGCACCCGTTGGCGGTGCTCTTGTTATACACCCGTATTATGGGAACACCTTTGGCGGGATGGCGGCGACGTTCAGACGTTGTCCGCTCTCTAAATCAAGAAGTTTTCATCCAATCTTCACCAAACTTGGTCAGAAGTTGTATCTAGGTGATATCTAGGCCAAGTTCGAATATGGGTCATGTCGGGTCAAAAACTAGGTCACAGGGTCACTTAGTGCATTTCAAACATTAAGAGCAATATCCGCTCTCTAATTCAAGTAGTTTTCATCCGATCTTCACCAAAGTTGGTCAGAAGTTGTATCTAGATGATATCTAGGCCAAGTTCGAATATGGGTCATGTCTGGTCAAAAACTCGGTCACAGGGTTACTAAGTGCATTTCAAACATTCAGCATGATGTCCGCTCTCTAATTCAAGTAGTTTTCATCCGATCTTCATCAAACTTGGTCAGAAGCTGTATCTAGATGATATCTAAGTCAAGTTCGAACATGGGTCATGACGGGTCAAAAACTAGGTCACAGGGTCACTTAGTGCATTTCAAACATTCATCACGATGTCCGCTCTCTAATTCAAGTAGTTTTCATCCGATCTTCACCAAACTTGGTCAGGTGTTGTATCTAGATGATATCTAGGTCCAGTTTGAATATGGGTCATGCCGTGTCAAAAACTAGGTCACAGGGTCACATAGTGCATTTCAAATATTCATCACAATGTCAGCTCTCTAATTCAAGTAGTTTTCATCCGATCTTCACCAATTCAAGTAGTTTTCATCCGATCTTCACCAAACTTGGTCAGATGTTGTATCTAGATGATATCTAGGTCTATGTTTATTTTGAATATATCTAGGTCAAGCAAGCAAGTTTGAATCTGGGTCGTTTTGAGTCAATTACGGGGTCAAAAAGTCAAATCATAGAAAAACCTAGTTACCACTCTAGAGGTCTTGTTATTGATCAGATATTCATCAAACTTGGTCACAATGTTTGTCTAGATAATATCTAGGTCAAAATGTTTCGAATCTGGGTCATTTAGAATAAAAAATGGGTCAAAAGGTCAGATCATAGAAAAACCTTATTACCACTCTACAGGTCATATGATTGGTCAAGTCTACATCAAACTTGGTCATAATATGTTTATATCTTGATCATGTGGGGTCAAGCTTGAATACTCGGCATTCAGCTTCATGTTAACTTTTAGAACAGGTGAGCGATTAAGGACCTGGTCCTCTTGTAAATGTTAAGTCTGTGTAATTGTTAGGTTAAGTGTCCATTTTATATTGGGTATGATGTCCGTAGCATTATTAAGTATTCAAATTGATGGAACAAACTCGGTGCTTCATTAGTAGCCTTAATCTTTCAAGTCCATGTAATTGTTGAGTAATGTTTTCGGCTTTTATTGAGTATGTTGTCCAAATTATTTTAAAGTATTTAAATGCATTAATTATCAATAGACCATGTAATTGTAGAGTAAAGTGTCCATTTTACATTGGGTATTATGTCCAAAACATTATTAAGTATTTAAATTGATAAAAACCTAACTGCTATATAATTTGTCTTAATATTAAGTCCGTGTACTTGTTAAGTAAAGTGTCCATTTTATCTTGGGTATGATGTCCAAAGCATATTTAAGTACTTGGGTGTGTCCATAGCATTTTTAAGTATTCAAATTAATGGGACAATTGAAACTGAATGCATTATTAATAGTTGAAAGCCTTATTGAAGTCCATGCATTTGTTGAGTAATGTGTCCAGTTTTCATTGGGTATGTTGTCCAAAGTATTATTAGTAAATATTCAAATTGATATACAAAGGAGATGCTATATGAACAGTCAATATAATTTGTTACGTGTCCATTTTAAATAGGGTATGACATGCATAACGTTATTAAGTATTTAAAGGTTAAATATATGGAACCCACACTTAACGAGTCAGACACTATCTGATAGACAGAAAACAGCACAGCCAACAGGTAACCTAAATATCGACATCCTCTAGAGAGGAACCCTCAGCAGTGTTTCAACCCTTATCTTCTGACACTGTCTCTACCTGAGGACGGGCCCGCAGTGGTGATCAACCATCACATGTTGATAAGTAGTAATAATCAAGGACAAAATGTCATAAAAACTTTTAACCTTTGTATATATGTAGCATTATCTTGACTTCGGTTTTACGACGCTGTAACACATACAACGTCGGACAATGTGCAGTCCACTCTAACAAATAGTGCCAGACCTTAAGTTGAGACAATCTAATTGCTTTATTAACATTCCCAATGTTCATGACATGTGCATGTAATTGTTGAGTAATTTGTCCATTTTAAGTTTGGTATGTTGTCCATTGCCAGGGCCAAAACTTCACTTTTGGGGAAGGCACCCTAGCCTTTGGGGGGGGGGGGGGGAGGCGCGATTTCTGTCGAAAATGCATTCAATTTCTCGAATACATAGGTTAAAAGCAACAAGAAGGACTCATTTCATAAGTGAACCTTAGTTTCTGTCTAATTTTCAATCTTAATATTAAAATTGATTAATAATGTCATTCTATCATTCTTTTGGTTCTTATGATAGTTGATACAACACAGTAGCCTAGTAATAGGGTGAGTGCCTTTTAATTTGTACTTTTTTTAAAAATTCATTGGGGAATTTTTCATACAGATGGGAAATTTTTATGCAATTTGGGGGAAAAAACAGGCTATTTTGGTTTGGGAAGGGGAAATTTTTATGCAATTTGGGGGAAAAAAACAGGCTATTTTGGTTTGGGAAGACATCTATTCGGCATCTATAAAGGTCGTTTTGGCCATGATACTGCTGATAGTATTATTGATTATTATTATTAAATCATGAATTTATTCAAATCTGATTGGTTTAAACATGATCACTTGGTTCGCGATATATTGTGATAATGACTCGAAGGCATAGCTTATAACTCGTATTGACCGCTGAGAAAACTTTCTCGATATTGCTTGGGTACAACGGAAATGACGTCACTCAAATGGTGCGTTATGGTGGATGATGTTATTGCGTTTGACGTACGCATTGTTGATTTTTTTTCTTACTAAAACACGCTTGCGTCAAATTTGATAATAAAATAATTGTTGCCTTTCAGATTCGGTCAACATGAGGATTTATCGACCTGAGAAAGTGATATCAACCTCAGGCTGCGCCCTCGGTCGATATTTATTTCTCAGGTCGATAAATCCTCATGTCGACCTCACTGAAAGGCAATAATTGTATAATATTTGAATTGGAAAGACAGATGCCATTTATTGATACTGACTGTGCTCACATAATCGAAGTTTATGTAATTATTGAGTAAAGC
>CAVMCB010000095.1:0-79102 GCA_963678985.1 Spisula subtruncata | reverse complement strand
AAATCATTCAAACAGAGTTGCTTCCCTTTATGATCAGAGAAAGTCTCACATACCGACTCCAAATTAGCCCCACCTCTGATTTTGACCGAATTTTCAATGTCGATAACATATTCAAATATACAATGTACAGCATACATTATGAGTTGGTCCCGCATACGATACGCCTTATATAAGTGAACACAATTTAGTTGTAACATATAATGATTCTGTTCTCACAGTGAGTCGCCTGTAGACTTTTAACTAGTTTTTCAAAACAATTAATTTGAAATAAAACATCTTTCTTCAAGAGACACACGTTGAACCATATTTGGCACATACGCGAATTTCCCCATACACCGATGGGTCGTTAAGTTGCGAGAGTAGAAAAAGTTGTTATCAGATGATTCAAATATTCAAGGAAGCTACATGTTTTGTGTCTTAGTCGTCGGAGGTGTGGCCTTAAACAATAGAAATGGATTCAGTTCATTCCGTAACCGCTTAAATGAGTTTGTTCTTTAACTAATTGTTCGGGGTGTAATTGAGTGGTGCATAAGCATCAACGTTTAAAATGTCAATTTTCAAACATGGTTATAACGCACTGTAAACCATAATTATCAAATGCACCCAGCCCTAAACTAAACACCCGTCCATTCGCACTAAATTGACCGTACGTTTAAGGCGAAGGCTTCTCGTGGAATATCAACTAATTACTACCCTTGATCAGTTTATATCGCAGTTTGAAATGTACTGAAATACGGCAATTAATAGTTTTTCATTTTAAATTTTTTATTTTACCTTGATGACTCTTACAGTATTCAGTATAATACAGTTTACAAAGTACAATTATTATGTCATACTAAAGTTATAATTATTTATCATGTCGATTGAGGTTATGTTGAACACAATAGCTTTGATATTATGTTTGCTCCCCTTTTGAACGTAATAATTTGCACTCGATAGCTCTGTTTTGCTTTTAACTAACAAGGGTATATAAGGAAAGACCCGGAAGTTTTCTTGCTATTAATTATATTCTTGTAACGCTGATTATAGTTGCTTAAGCAAGACATCTCCCAGTGTGTTATTGAATTTTAACAATTATTGCACAATTTTAGACATATTTAATGCAAATAAATTTTTGGACGATTTTGTGTGATGGTACAAATGTACCTGTTTTGAATATTGATACGTTTAAGAATGTCATGTCACAAGTTTGGCGTGGATTTGATTTGACAAACCTTGTACCGACATAGAAATGTTATAATATGGCTTTACCATACAGTAGAAGTTTTAGAGAGGGACCAGATCCTAGGAATAAACCCCGCGGACTAGGTGAAACACGGCGAGAGCCCTCACCATTAGGGGCTACCAGAAATGATAATAGTTACGACTTTGCGTTTGATTGGTTAGATCACACAAACGAACCAAACCGTGACTATAATTGGAATTCTAGCCGGCAAGAAGACTATAGACAATCACGTGTGGTAGGGTGGAATGGTGAAGGTGACACAATGCGCGATGATACAACCGAAACATTGCGTCTTACAAACGGACGGTACATGGGAGGAGATACCTTTGATGTTAACACGAAAAGAGTTGACTTAGGTATGACCGGTCAAACACAGAGAGAGGAATATGAATGGGCGGCGGAAAGTCGGCGAAGTCCTGATGAAAACCCGTACATTTTGAATCACCTTGATCGGCCAGGTGCAACACGCCGTGTGCCGCTTTCGGACACCAGTGATGCAATAGGTAGCCAGGTTACACCAACACCTAGTGGTCGTCCAGATACTCGAGTTAATGGCATGAGAGAGGCACATTCCGTGGAGCCTTCATTACCAGATTATGACTATGTACACAACAGACAACATGGAAACGGGAACCCGCATTCAAAGAATAATCTAGAGAGAAGTTGGACCAGCATGGCGGCTGACCAGAATCTGATGTCACAGTGGCACGATATGTTTAGCAAGGTAAGATTTCAAAAACAATTTTACAAATACATGAACACTGCCGTTAATGGCTATGATAGGGGCATAACATCGCATTCTTATCTAGTTTTGCCTATAACATGCTAAATAAAATACATGTAGTTTCCGCTATTACTAATCTGTATTACCATCCTTTTAGTGAGGGCATAAAACGCGGAATGCCCTAGTTTCAATTATACCTAATCCATATGGCCACCCTTGTAGTGGGGCATAAAAGGCGGAATGCCCTAGTGTCAGCTATACCAAATCTATATGACCACCCTTGTAGTGGGGCATAAAAGGCGGAATTACCTTCTTTCAGCTATAACAAATCTATATGACAATCCTTATAGTGCGGGTATTAAAGGTGGAATGACCTAGTTTCAGCTATACCAAATCTATATGACAATCCTTATAGTGCGGGTATTAAAGGTGGAATGCCCTAGTTTCAGCTATACCAAATCCGTATGACCATCCTTGTAGTTGGGCATGAAAGGCGGAATGCCCTTGTAACAGCTATACCAAATCCATATGACCATCCTTGTAGTTGGGCATAAAAGGCGGAATGCCCTACTTTCAGCTATACCAAATCTATATGACCATCATTGTAGTGCGGGCATAAAAGGTGGAATGCCATAGTTTCAGCTATACCAAATCCATATGACCATCCTTGTAGTGCGGGTATAAAAGGTGGAATGCCCTAGTTTCAGCTATACCAAATCCATATGACCATCCTTGTAGTGCGGGTATAAAAGGTGGAATGCCCTAGTTACAGCTAAACCAAATCCATATGACCATCCTTATAGTGCGGGTATAAAAGGTGGAATGCCCTAGTTTCATCTATACCAAATCCATATGACCATCCTTATAGTGCGTGCATAAAAGGTGGAATGCCCTAGTTTCAGCTATACCAAATCCATATGACCATCCTTGTAGTGCGGGCATAAAAGGTGAAATGCCCTAGTTTCAGCTATACCAAATCTATATGACCATCCTTATAGTGCGGGTATAAAAGGTGGAATACCCTAGTTACAGCTATACCAAATCCGTATGACTATCCTTGTAGTGCGGGCATAAAAGGTGGAATGCCCTAGTGTCAGCTATACTAAATCTATATGACCATCCTTGTAGTGGGGCATAAAAGGTTGAATGCCGTTGTTTCAGCTATACCAAATAAATCTATATTACCATCCTTATAGTGCGGGCATAAAAGGTGAAATGCCCTAATTTCAGCTATACCAAATCCATATGACCATCCTTGAAGTTGGGCATAAAAGGCGGAATGCCCTAATTTCAGCTATACCAAATAAGTCTATATGACCATCCTTATACTGGGGTATAACAGGCGGAATTCCCTAGTTTCAGCTATTACACTCAACCGCTTTAAAAACGCACCACTATTGAAAATAATCAAATTTTGTCAAATTACTTTTTGTGCTAAAATTGATAGTTTACAGGGTTTGTTCAGTTCATAAGCTTGGCCTAAATAAAGAAAACGATTTTTTTTAATTCGGAATACCCCGCCCAGAGAACTTTTTTTGATTTTGCATGTTTTGCACGTGCAGCTCGATCGCGTCGACCTGTGTGATCAATATTAACTTTAAACTGTACGCTGTTGGTTTACACATTGAAAAAACAACATAAACAATATTTGCTAATGGCATTTTTATGCTGCGAATATCTCGAATATTTGTTCTCGGTGATTGTGCCTTCGACTCCAACTAAAAGGAGCCTCGGTGCCTTAGCATAGCGGTTCAGCTGCCACCATACAATGATTGTGGACTTAGAACATCGATTCCTAGCGAATGGCACAGTCACAGACCGACCTGGATGAAACAAGCTAAAGGTATTGAGGCCGAGCTAGGAGGAAACATGACACAATTTGTGTCACTGTAATTGGTTCCGCATGGCTGCACACAGTGTCAAAATAATGCTGGGTGTCAATCAACAAGCCAAAAGTACATTTGTGCATTTTCATAATTATTTCTTTCAAAATTGTCAATAAAAAGGAAAATTATTTTAGTACATTTTTTAATGAATTTTCTCCCGTTTAGAGCCTTAAGTCCCATCTTTTTGTCTTTAAGCTCCTTCATAGTGTTGATTTGAGGTGCCATAGAAGCACAACGTGATATTTCCTGACAGTCTGATACTCATAACCAAGAATTAAAGTTTAAATAAGGCTTGAATCCATCTTAGGTTCACATAATGCGCATATCTGAACCGCACTCGCTCGTACGGTATTAGCCAGACTGCCATAGCCACATAACATTTATAATTCAAGTTAAGCATTGCTTGAATGGTGGGAAACATCACGTCGAACATCATTCTATCCTATTACGTAATTAATTTTATGCTTTAGGAGGAGATACCACGTGCATGCACCAATGTAGCGGGCTCTTATACTTGCTTTTGAAATTGTGACTTTAACTTCCATGGGCCTCCGTGTTATCTATATCATAATTCATTTTAAACTCGTAATAACGGCATGAAAATCACACATCTCGTTGAAAATAGACTGAAGATTATTAATCCGAAAATAAATAACGATAAATTAACCTTTCATCAGTAAAACCGATATTTCATATGTGGTGCGTTTTTAAAGCGGTTGAGTGTACTAAGCTATAAGCAAATCCATATTGTTGCAGGGGTATAAAAGCCGGAATGCCTTTGTTGTTGTATTATCTATGAAAGAATATTGGAAATAAACCTTGTCTTTGCACTCTAGTTCAAACAGTTTCATTTGATCGTCTTCATTCTTGGAAACAACGCTCATTGAAAGTTTAATTCTCCCAGCCATTTTGGGAACACCCTGGAATTACAAGACAATGTAAAATTCGTATTTTTTGTATTCTTATTCAAACAGTTTCCTCTGATATCTTCTAACTCCATTGGTGACAAAAGGAGAAACAACCATTTTCCAGTCTGTTATTATCTTTATTTTCATTTTCACTGACAATGCAATGCATGTTTATTGAGATCAATAATTGATTCATTTTCATTTACCATTGCCTAGACGGACATGGTTTAGTAGTCAGCGAGAGCGTCATTATACTTGTGCATGCACACATATTTGATTCTTTATTTGAAGAGAGAGCTGTTACTCTATAAGAGTCGTGAAGTGAATACGTTAGCATGCTTGTCTTATTTCTTTTTACGCTTTTATGTACGAGACTACATTGTATTGGCCTATAGGATAACGATTTGTATTGAAACTTCAGTCTATAAAATGTTTGTTTCATTTGTGTAGGTATTGTAACAAAATCTACCTTGCCAAGACCTGCCCTGTGTTTAATGTACATGTAGAATGGTGTGGTGAATTTCGTTACGTTTTCCTAATGTTTCGTAACTGATACCGAACGTTACGAAAAATACACTCACGCCATTCTTCCATGAACACAGGACTGAACTTCACATTGATCGATGCATGTTTTAAATGCTTTATTTAGGAAATAGATCTTAGTTTTCCGTGATATACCGGCCAATATATCACGGTTTGGAGTTCATGTGCGTAGGAATTAATCACGAAGGCCGTAGGCCTGAGTGATTAATAACTATGCATGTGAACGACAAACCGTGATATATTGGCCGGTATATCGCGGAAAACTAAGATCTATTTGCATTCTAACACGTGTAATATGCGCAATTTTATATGGACTCATTTTTATTGCAAAGTGATACGTTGTTTGTCGAGTTGCTATAGACAACTTCCGCTGTTTAAAGTATAAAGCCTCCACCCCTGGAATATCGTTTTTTTTGCTCATTTCATTTAAACAGAGGCATAACTAGAGCTCATTCCAAACTACGTATTTCATAAAAACTAAATGATTCGATAAATGCAATTAACATTGCAATACTACTGATATAATTAAATACATTAAGAAAGAACGCAACGCAAATAAAAGTTCGCACAACGCCACGTTTACGTTTACGCCAAATAAACGTCATACAGTCCATGACGTCATGTGATAAACAAGACGTAAATTCCATTCATAAAAAGCGTTATTTATACGTGGGAGGTAATTCAACAGCCAAAAAGTAGTACGGCAAAAACTGTGATATACCGGAAATTTAACCACGGTACAGTCCTATACGTTTACACGGAGCTAAAAATAGACAGTGTTAAAATCGTAGTTTTACAATTTAACAGTTTGTAAGTCCGATTATATTACGCTACCTTAGAAACTTAAATGAGGGTTTGTTATCCGTTTCTTAAGACGATAATGCACACCAGCTAAAGCCTATAAAGTATACTGTGTGTGTGCTTATTCAAGATCTAAAAAATTGTAAGACTCTATTGTCAACTTGCTCTCGTTGACAACTCATGTACTGAATAAATACGCGCTTGAATCTTTGCTTGAATAATTTTGTAAAATGTACTTGATTATTTAAAGCCACAATAAGGTTCCGGAACGACATATTTTTTATAGATAGAAAACACAAATCTTTGTTACTGATTTAAAGACAGGTAAATAATTAACACATCATGCTATTAAAACACGCTCTTACTGTCATACACTTACGCACACTCCTAACGCAACACCTATAGTTTTCATGATTTCTCAAATATGCATGAAGGGATTTGGTTAAAATTTGGAGAACAACTGAAGCAAACCTTTACAAATATCTCATATAATTTTTATTGTAGTTAATAAACAGTAAGGTGAAAATAAATTTAAATGTTGAGCATCACCGTGAAACTAAAAGTCACAAAACGGCACCATGTAAAATGTCAACAAGGAGAAAAAATACTCTCAACAGTTTATCAGAACTAACCGATCACAGAATATCACACCCGTCTTGAGGTATTATTATTACGTGTATGCGCCCCTTGCTATTATCACATGTTTACCCCGGGGTTAAACCCTGACCTCTCGATCTTAAAGCGCGCGCCCTTCCTCTAGGTCACCTCTCCCCACAAATAGTGATCCTAGTTTAGTTTTTTTTTCTTAAAAAAGCGAAATATTGATAACAGTTGATAATTCAATAATTTTTTAGTAACCTTTTATAAGAGTATGTAGTAAAGTGCAGCGCATACTGTCTAATGGATTGACCAGCCTGTAACATTCCAATCGCGCGACCACGCTATTCGATAGTCATCCGAGTCATTTTTATACAAATCTGTTTTTTCAGTCGGACTGTCACCAGAAAGGAACTCAATGACGAAGAATATCGATTTTTTCCGCCTTATACGAATTTCACGTGCAGCACGAAGAAATCGCCACCGCGCTACGTTCAGAACTGACAGAGCGTCACGGGTGATTGATTGTAACATTCCCGTATCGATAATGTCTTAAAACAGCATGGTTTAAAAGGGCAACTTCATATCTTCAACAGTTTGTTTACAAATACGGCGTTTAACAGCATCTCCGCCACTTTCTGGAGACTACCGAGAATTTTTCGCCAGTTTCTGATATCCAATGGATGGATAGCACACCTATTGATAACGTAGGATGCACACTATAACCCGGTATTTACCAGTACCTTCCGGTATCGTATATAGTAGCCCGGTATTGACACCTAATCACGTTTTGTATTGCCTTGTATATTGCCTTGTATATTGCCTTGTATATTGCCTTGTATATTGACATTGATCGATTGAAACATGCCAGAGGCGGGGAATTAACTATGCGTATGCAATATAGATAGTGCAAATGGCTGTGTGCAGATGTATTGATTTCTCCGATAATTATTATATTTATATTTTATGTACAATAGAATCTACAATAAAAAAATAATTGTTTACTTGTAAGTATATAAATCTGCATGTTCAATATACACGAATGTTGTGAGTTATTTAATTTTCATAAAAACGCGTCAATTATTATGAAGATCAAAGAGGTGGCCTTTTCTTTTAATATCAATATACGTAAGGCGTTTCAATAATTCCAGGAAAAGTGCTCTATAATATTTATCTTTTAGCCAAATTACTTCAAACTTTGCATTTAAATAGAACAATTTATAATACATAGTACACGATAAATCGAACGCATGAGTGTGTGTCATACAAAATGGCACGGTTGACACAGTAACTTAAACAATGGCTACCCGGCGCAACGTTATCTCTGGTCGTACCTTATTAACATATTCTGACTAAATCTCACTCAGTCAGTCAAATGACACACAAACTTCACCGGTTACAACAACAACGATGCTTTATTTTCTCAAAAAGTGCCTTGCTTCAAGGTATGCTCTTCCTGGGTCCCTATGCAAAGCATTCGAAAGTGTCACAAAATCAAGCAGAAACGTTCAACGCAACGTCTAGCGTCTGATTCACAACCGGCCTTACCTTCCTTTGATCATCTGCAGCAGTACAACTGACAGTCTGGAAGCGCTCATATTATTCATACATCCTACCCAGTGACATACAACGCTCTTAACAGGCAGTGGTTATTAAATCTACTGTTTCAAGTCTTAATTTTCCTGCCAAAAGACAAAAACTGGTCAAATTCCAATGATTTACTGACATTTGACGGGCGATTCTAATACGGCGACAAATAAACCTGAACACAACTGCGGGACTATTTAAACAATGGCATAAATTGATCCAAATGATGTTATACCGCCCTTCGCAAATGTTCCATGCAGTAATTTTAGGTCGTAGTGAATTGGTAGCTGTTTGGTTGGAGTCAGTGTGTTGGTAAGTTTGACGATTTCTACGACGTGACGTCAAATTTGCCCCGGGTAGCCATTACTGACGTTACTATGGCAGCAGTGCCATTTTGTATGACACACCCTAAATCGTTTGATTCATGGTACAATATGTATACTGAATTGTTCTATTAAGGTGCAAAGTTTAAAGTAATTTGAAGATACGATACACATTATAGAACACTTTTCCTGGAACTTTTGAAACGCCCCTCGTAAAACGCACAAACATGATCATATGAATGGAAAATTAAAATATAATTATGTTATATCCACATGCCTTCAAATTTTCCTATGCATATGTATTTAATTGTAGCTAGCTACATTTTGTTTATTGTCTGATAAAACATAATCTGTAATAAAATATAAAAAAAACTACAATGTAGATGTTTTTGTTTGTCCTTATAATTTTATATCGCTGGCTTAGAATGAGAAGGTCGTTAGTGCCATATCTGAAATCACAAGGCACTTCTTATGAGCCTATTTTCATGAAAGCTTGTTAACTATAAGTAAAGAGTAATTTGTCAGACAGATTTTCTTATTTTCTCAAAATTTGATTTTGTAGATACGATCTTTTCATTCTAAGCCAGCGATATGTAATATATCATGGAGTTAATGTGCTTGTCTATATAATTCCATGATTATATTAAGTTATATATATTCATTCACACTTCTACACTAATCCTTTAATTGAATTATACATAGCCATTCAATTAGGTGTCAGTCGTAATATACAACAGGATACCGGCAGATACCGGTGTACCGGGTTCTGTGCGTATACTTACGATTATTATAGCATAAAAACGGTGATTTTGCTCATACTTAAACGGGGAACAAAAGGTACGTTATCGTAAAGATTCTCGCGAGCACGCGCTGTTGGTGTTCAGTTTTAAGTATGCTCATTTCAGGACCCAGCCGACGTAAATAAATGATTTACAGCGTTCTATGAACTGTAATTCACATTCTATTTGTAACTACTAATCATTTTTCTATAATAGTAAAGTAATAAACGTAAACAAACCCCCAATGTCACTGTTTTCTTGGTATTTGCCGATACCGGAAGTCGACGCTCATAACAAAAACTTGTATGTGACGTAACGTTTGCTAAGCGACGTCGCGTTTGTTTTCCCGACGTCGCCCAAAATGTCCCGCCAAAATGTCATAATTTAGAAAAACATACTAATAAATTGTTGTTTTTATGCTATAATAGCGTTTACGCATGCTTTTTTGTGCTATTACATCTGCAGAGTCCCTCGGGAGTGTTGGTGCCCTCGCCCTAACGGGCTTGGGCACCAACCGTCCCTCGGGACTCTGCAGATGTAATAGCACAAAAAAGCATGCGTTAACCCTACATTGACGAAATCTTCGAAATCGTTCGGAAAATTTAAACGTAAACACTATTGAGTATTTTGTACGGAGGACAAAATACTAAATAGCGTTTTCAGTTGATTATTTCTCAAAGAAGGAACAGCGACCTGAGGTCAGATATGGGTCCCTTCTGCACCATTTTTAGTATAATTTAATAATTCAATATTTCGATATTCTTTGTAGACAGAACATACTACCATTTTAAACCTTATTGTGACTTTAAGCTTTGATATAACTCTATAAACTTCCAAATATTCCAATTATTGAGATCCGTGAAGCATCGGGTTACAAGTTAGTTAGATATTCAATTTCTAAATAATCGTCGTCAATACGAACTAGTACAGAGTTCGTGATCGAACTGATGTCCAATCTGCTGCTAGCAGCAAGTTCGTTATTCAACTTTATCAGAGGTCGATAAGAAGCCAAATACCGAACTGGGTTCGGATCTTCTGCAAGCAGCGTGTTCGATATGGTGTCACACCGGTGGAAAGTGCTTCCGGGTCATAGTATGCTAAAATAGTCCCTTTCAAAAATTTGATATATGTCTGTTGAAGAACTGTTTTGATGTGGAAACTGCTGATTGTTGACCAAATTACATGAATGTAACTCAAATATGACCTGCATGCTAACTTTTAAGAGAGTTTAATTGATATTTTTCTGAATTATCTTTCCCTGGCTGAAGACTGACAATGTATGTGTGCTTCGGTCAAGTCAGCTTTTGGAGCATGGAAAATAGCGTTGTCAGTCCAGAAGCCCTGCAGTAGCTCGAAAACGAAACTATCGACATACCATTTTCTCCAGCTTATTTTGGATGACAGGGATTGCTTTTTATGGAAATGGCCACAGAAAATCACCCGGAATATCAGTGAAACGGAGGGAGAGATGCGAATTTGGGTCATTTTGCATTAATTCGAATGGCAGAAAATTCACCGGTGTGAAAAGAGGTCGAATACCGAACTAAGTTCGAATCTTCTGCCAGCAGCGGGTTCGATATGCAACTCGAAACTAGAAATATGACGAATACCGGACTCTGTTCGAATCTTCTGCTAGCAGCGGGTTCGATATTCAACTCGATAATTTGACGAATACCGAACTGTGTTCGAATCTTCTGCTAGCAGCGGGTTCGATATTCAACTCGATAATTTGACGAATACCGAACTGTGTTCGAATCTTCTGCTAGCAGCGGGTTCGATATTCAACTCGATAATTTGACGAATACCGAACTGGGTTCGAATATACTGCCAGCAGCGGGTTCGATATTCAACTCGAAAAGAAGTCAAATACCGAACTAGGTTCGAATCAAATTTCTGCCAGCAGCGGTTTCGATATTTAACGCGATAATATGACGAATACCGAACTAGGCTTGAATCAATCTTCTGTCAGCAGCGGCTTCGATATTCAACTCAAAAATAAGTCAAATACCGAACTAGGTTCGAATCTGCGGCAGGCAGCGGGTTCAATTTTCAACTCGAATAGAAGTCGAATACCGAACAAGGTTCGACTCTTCTGCCAACAGCGGGTTCGATATTCAACTCGATAAGAAGTCGAATACCGAACTTGGTTCGAATCTTCTGCCAGGAGCTGGTTCGATATTCAACTCGATAAGAGATCGAATACCGAACTTAGTTCGAGTCTTCTGCCAGCAACGGGTTCGATATTCAACTCGAAAAAGAAGTCGAATACCGAACTATGTTCATATCTTCGGCCAGGAGCTGGTTCGATATTCAACTCGATAAGAAGTCGAATACCGAACTAGGTTCGAATCTTCTGCCAGCAGCGGGTTCGATATTTAACACGATAATATGACGAATACCGAATCGGGTTCGAATACTATGCCAGCAGCGGGTTAGTTGAAACATTAGCCATAAAACTTCAAAAAACTATATATTTTGATTTTTCAGCATAAAATATAATTAATTAAATTTTGCGTATATTCACGAAAACCCCAATTGATCGACATATTTATTTAGAGTATGTGTATTTAAACAATTAATTGTAAAAAGTACTTGTCCCAAAACATGCATTCAATGAAATATTGTTAAAATATGCGAGAATGTGTACACAGAAATGCAATTAGTGGTAAGACTCTTTAAATACTTTAAACGCCCGAACCAGGAAGTAATCATGCATCCTGATTGGTCGGTTCCACTGAATAGAATTGATGAGGCTATTTTGAAAAGGAGCGGGATTTATAGTGTTTTTCAAAACTTGTTTCCCAACCTTTTATCACTTGTAAGTTATAACTACATGTTGGTAAATATTTGTTCAATAAAATAATGTTTAAACTAAATGGAATAATAGTTACGACGTGTACACACATGTTTTAAAGCCGGAAGTCTTCAAGTAGGTTCATTTTGTAGTATTTTCAGTCTAATAAATATAATAATTACTCACAAGTTATCTTGTGAATTGACAGGTCATTGTGTTCTGTATTTAGCTAAGTTGTCTCATATGTCATAATTCATTCTTATATTTGCCAAGTAAAGTTATCAATGAAATGCCGCTGTATTAATTGAAAAATCAGATCTGTTTCCAAAAGGTTTAAATCTGCTCGTCGTACTTAGTTGTTACAATAGTACATGTAAGTAAAATAATTGTTCAAATACACTTACCCTTTTTGTCGAGCCTGTGTCACATCTAATTATTCATGGAGAATACGTATATACTAGAACGAAAAAGAAACGCAGTGTACCTTAATTTGATAAAATATATAACAATAAAATTATTGCTAGGTTTAAAATGATAAAGTTCGGCCACGTCAAAGTCTCTGTCAATGTTCACAATATTCTATGAATTGGAACAAACACTGACCAAAGATGGTATAACATTCCCCTTACAGTTGTTTAAGCTTTGTAACTATATTAGACATATGCCTGCAATGACTCGTAAAGAAGGCCTTATTCAACATCAGTTTATGAATTTTTATTAACCATGTTACGCATTATCACTAAGATATAAAAATGTAGATTTCCTTCAGTTGAATTGTTGGATTTCAAATCAAATTGAATTATCTCAAATTACTTAACTTTTTGTCAACCGGCATCTGCTAATGCGGGAGCCTGAAGTGATTATCCTGTCAGTTCGTCTGTCCGTTTACATGGTATACACCATTGCTAGTCGATCGGAATGAAATAGAGAGCGGCTTACATACACGCTCGGACATTAGATGCCAACTGGAATAAAGGGTCGACAGTGATGGATTTAAGTCGTAAATGCTTATTTCATATTCTACGTGAAATGGATTAGTATAAAACTAAGATATACAGTTACATGCTCAAAGATATGATGAAGTCGAACAGGGAAGGCAGCATTGACTTAACCAACCGAGCACAGCCAACAGTTACAACACAACACAACTACACGGAGCAATGCCCACACACAACCCAACGAAATGATTAAAAGCCCAAGTCCCCTCCGCAAACATTCAGGATGACCCAATACTGAAATGATGATTTTATTTCCATGCATTCAATTGCTCATGTTCAGTGATTTTGTTTCAGATACGGACTAAATGGAATGGACAGCCAGGATTAGATAATCCAAGCAGTGTAACTGGCGAAACTATCAGTTATTCCAAAAAACGTCGTTCAGGTTTAAGCGGATCATGTAAGCTTTTGATACTTGCAATACTGGTGTTTATCTTACTGGCGATGGGAGCTGTCATTACGTATGTTTTGTTGGTGGGACCAGACACGGAATGTATGTATAGTTTGTGTACCCGTTTGTAAAATAATTCGATTCAAATATTTGCTAAAGTTTCAAAACATATTTTAAAGTTATTCCATTTGTTGTTGGTATTTTCATAATTATTTATGCTGAAGAATCAAACATACATATCTGTAGGATGGTATTCAAAAAGCATGTTAAGGTAAATATTTTTGACTTAAGTAATAAAACAGAGGTGCGCTTATTTTGAAAGAAATTAAGTATAACCCACATTTTGTTTGTGATTATTGTGATTGTTGTAAAAACTGTAAAAAGTTGATAATCTTGATTTTCTTGTATAGTTAGCAAACTTAAGGAAATTTTACGTTTACGTTTGCGCTTAAGTTTCTTTGTGAATACCATCCATATACTGTCATGATTCGTTATCATCGGCTTTGCAAGAGTTGCTTTGTTTTAGTTACCACTGTGTGAACATACATCATGTTTGTGTCTAAGAACGCAAGTAAAAATATGTTATATCAATGTAATATGTTTCTAACAGTCATATGTGTCTTATAAATTGCAATATGCTCCTAACAATCATATGTGTCTTGTAAATTGCAATATGCTTCTAAAAGTCATATGTGTCTTGTAAATTGCAATTTACTTCTAACAGTCATATGTGTCTTGTGAATTACAATATTCCACTAACAATCATTGGTTACATGTGTCTTGTAAATTGCAATATGCTTCTAACAATGATTGATTACATGTGTCTTGTAAATCGCAGTTTGTTTCTAACAAGCATTGGTTATATGTGTCTTGTAAATTGCAGTATGTTTCTAACAATCATTGGTGTCTTGTAAATTGCAATACAATCGTTGGTTACATGTGTCTTGTAAATTACAATATTCCTCTAACAATCATTGGTTATATGTGTCTTTTAAATTGCAATATTCCTCTAACAATCATTGGTTACATGTGTCTTGAAAATTGAAATATTCCTCTAACAGTCATTGGTAACATGTGTCTTGCAAATTGCAATTTTCCTCTAAGAGTCATTGGTTATATGTGTCTTGTAAATTGCAATATGCTTCTAACAATCATTGGTTACATGTGTCTTGTAAATTTCAATATGCTTCTAACAATCATTTGTTATATGTGTCTTGTAAATTGCAGTATGTTTCTAACAATCATTGGTTATATGTCTTGTAAATTGCAGTATGTTTCTAACAATCATTGGTTATATGTCTTGTAAATTGCAGTATGTTTCTAACAATCATTGGTTATATGTGTCTTGTAAATTGCAATATGTTTCTTACAATCATTGGTTACATGTGTTTGTAAAATGCATTATGCTTCTAACAATCAAATTTTGTAAAATGTCAATATATATTTGATTATTGTATATTTTCCTACCAGCTGAAGTGACAGGTGTATACGACATGTCCGTCACCATCAGCAACATGAACTATACAGAGGATATGAATGATACAAACTCGGAAGCGTTTCAAACAATAGCCAAGGACTTCTGTGCAGATGTATGGGTGTTTCTGTTTTTTAGTAAAAAAATATTGAAACATAATTTAGCTAGGCGAATTTGACACGCATCTGACATTTTGATAAGCATAATTTAACAGTCGATATAGTGTCTGTATTTATAACCTAGTCGGGAGTATCACGAAAGCACTCGAGAAGTAATACAAACACAAATTTGAAATACCGATATTTCCTGATTTGCTTGCGAAAATTGATATATTGAAAGCAAGAACCCTGTGATATATGAATACATAAAGGTGTCAAATACGTCAAGCTATACGTAATTAGTGCGTTCAAGTAGCCGCTAAATTAACGCTATATACTTGAGCCGTTCTCCAGAAAAACCGGGCTTAGTAAAAAAAATATGAAAATGGTGATAATATTTGGTTAAAAACTCTTGTGAACAGTTTTTGAAAGTTTGAACATATTATTCCATACACTTACAAAGTTAAAGATTTTTTAAACCAACCACTACCGCCTATTTAATGAGTGACGTAACGAACGTAATTCTATACGTTTTTGACGTAACGTAAACTTGCTATTCAAAGATACAGTGTGTGATAGTAGTTTGACGTAGACTTTTAAAATTGTGACACATTTTAGAATCATATTCTTATTTTAATAAAACGTGTCCAATTTGTGAGTTTTTGCTTACACGGAAACATAGCAAGTGTTTTAGCCACCTACCCCTGTTTTCCTTGATATGAGTACTTTTTAGAAACCGATCACCATAGCAACGCCAGGTGTTATTATAACACGATGTTAAAGAAAAATTAAAGCTGATGGATAGTACTTTACTATCCGATTACTTCATTATGAAATCAAAGGAGACGAGTGTTTTTCTCATTTTAGAAATTTTCCTAAATCTTATTTCATATTTACAATACAATGGCATTAAGCCCGGTTTTCCCGAAGAATGGCCCATTTCAATACGCTTACTGTATGCCTGTTTGTCTGCTACGAGGTAGAAACGATGTAATGCACAAATCATATAATATTATGTAGCTATCCAGTCGTCGGTGACAATAAAATGAACAGTTACATCTTATTAAGTTTTCAACTTTCTACTCGGTATCATCTAAAATTATTCTTTTGATTCATTCGAAATATATAAAATCACAACCATGTGTACTAGTAATGATGTCCTGGTCAGTCACTGTAAAAAATATATGAGGTCAGGAAATTGGACAGGGAAGACAAAAAAGGTATGAGGAAATCGGACAGTGATGTCAGCACTCAACCTAACCAGCCGAGCACAAAACAATCATTAACAACACAGTTCACATAACTACATGGAGCAATGCCCACACATAACTCAACGAATTAATTCAAAGCCCATGTCCTGGTTGTAAAAAGCAGGATGGTCTAGTTTGAAGTTTCACACATTTTTGCATCAGTCAAGGCCGGTATTTATACAGCATCTTAAGTGAAAATTTTCAAACATTCACTTAAATGTATCAGCTAAACAGCAAAAACTAATAGTAACAATTATTTACATTATGTAAAGAGCTACACGAGTCATTTAGAAAACATGGGCTAATTGTTTTGTTTCTTGTGAAGCATGGGCAACTCAATATTTTTACTTAAGTCAAAATATTTAAGTTTTCACTTAAGATGCTTTATAAATAACGGCCCTGATGTAATGATTTCTTGTTTCAGGTTGACAATTTTGTTTCAAGCAGTTCGCCAACGTCCGACATTGGATATGAGAGATGTGTTGTTAATGAACTGCAGTGAGTACTTCTTTCGTGTTTATATGCCCCAGTTAAAAAGTCCGACTAGTTTGATAAATCTCTCAAAAGTCCTGTTCTTTAACAGCCCCCACCATCATGTAATATCAACGGCAACAATTTACTTGTTTTTAAACCCATGACACCCTGTTTTGACATGTAAATGTATATGACGTGAATTATCTACAATGTTAGAATGTAAATGAAACTGAAAACGAACATGCAATTTTGATAACAATAATAATGATAACGCATGATGTCGAGATCATGAAAAACGTCCTTTTTGCTCTACATCTTCATAATTTGAATTTTCGCCCATTATGTTAAATGTTGGTCTATCACATTTTTTTTTAAATGTACCGGTATATATTTTAAAATTCGTATTTGTTTTGGTGAATGCCTTTCAACTCTTTCGGGTATTCAACGTTTAAATGACACAATAATTACATTCATGTGTTGTTTGTGCTTATAATATATAATTATGCGGTGAATTATACATGTTTTCAGTACATAACGAGGTTATTTAATCTTGCAACCTTCCAAATATTTTCAGTTTTTAGTACATAGCGAGGCTATTTAAATAATTCTTCCGCCTTCCTGCACATCTGTGTATTACATTTCACACTAGATTTGATGAACACAATCGGCGAACATATCACGTATCAGTACGATACTCAAACGTCAAACATTCTGCATATTAAAACGATACTAGGATATTATAAAGGGACTGTGTCACGTTTCAGCGTATACCAAAAATCAAATAGAACTGTTAAATATTCATTATATTTTGGCATAGATGCCTGTACATCCCATAAACAAGCTCACTGATATAATTGTTACTTGTGAAACATCATGATTTTTAAAATTATTTAAGAAATTTACTCGCATGTGATGAAAACGAATTTAAAAACAAACCAAATACTTTATAGATGTTTAGACTGTAGTTTTTTTATGTTACAGACCGATCTAGTGAATAATATTACTAAAAAATCATGCTGAAAGGGGGAAAATTACGCTGTGTTTAAAAGGAAAAAACAACACTGATGTGCGCGATGATGAAAGTACATGTAGTTAAAATCGATTATTTGCAAAAAATATTTCTTAAAGCAACAGTCAACAATGTTTTATTATATAAATACTTAATTTGGTAAGAAAATTATACTTTTTAAAAAAAATCGCTCCATCTGTGAGACAGGCTTTTAACACCATCAGTGATACATTTGTACTATAAGACGTTGTAGAAATGGACATTCTTTATGGTTTAAATAACATAAATTAAGTGTTGATTTATTCTATTTCTTCTATTATGGTAGTCAACTTTTATTTCTTGTCCGCACTATGAATAGCCATTCCAGGTGAAACAATATTATACTCGATTTCAGCCATGTCACGTTTTCGTTGCTCTAGCCATAGGTTAAATATAGAAACTGGTAGACATAATAACAATCCATTTGAATCACGACTGTGTCAATATTGTAATGAAGTAAACAATATCACAGTTCTAGAATGTGAATACCATGTGTTTTTTCAATGTCCAAAATCTCAACTAGTAAGACAAAATTTTCTTTTAAATTGGTATACCTCGAGTACGAGTATTCAGGATTTTTATAGATTTGTTAGTTCACGTGACGAAAACATTATTCGCAAAGTCGCTCTATACATTGAAAAAATTTTGAAAACATATGACTAATTTGGTTACTTCCCTTTAAAAGGATATTTAAAAAGAAATTTAATATATCAGTTAAAAAAAAGAATTGTATCCACTGACTTGTCTACTTCATGTTATATTTGTTTATATGTAAAAATTGGGCTAACTCTTGTTTATTTATGTATCACTATTTGTATTGTTATATTTTGGGCCGGTGGCCTGTACTATTTGAAATAAACTTATCATACTCATTCCACTGCTTTGTGCGCTACATTTGTTGAGTTAGCGTCAGGGGCATTATTCAAATACAAAACTCAGACCTAGACTTAAAGTTGACGACATTTATTGTCATTCACATTTCTTTACAATAAGATTTAAAGATGTACCTGCTTATTTGCTAGGCACTGTGTAAGTATAATAACTTTCGTCATTAGTCTTAATGAACTATCAGTTCTCTTCTTGGATTTTAATGTTGATACTCACATGTAAGTTTGGGAAACCGAATAAGTAGTCTCGTTAAATAAATTATACTAACAATAAGAAGCATGACTTTTATTTAACTTTACCTTAACCTGACCAGTCTTGACTTGAGTTGTCTTGACTTCACTTTCACTTATTACTACCTTTCTGAAAAAAAAACCAATAAATACAATGTTCATTGCATGTACAACCTTATATATATTTCAGAAATGGAAGTGTGATAGTATTATTTTCCCTCGTCGTTATTATACCGAACATTGAAACAGCACCAACTAATGAAACTATTCTTCAATTTCTTGGTTTGAACACTACACCAGAAACATCAAATACACTTGGGAGTTTTGTTATAAGTGTAGCTCTCGTTATACAACCAGTCAGACCACTGGGTGATGGCGTAGAGGTTCCAGTTACCGAAAGTACGTATTGTTACAACTTATAAGTTATGCATAATCAAACACTTACTCATGTTCTACTGTATATATAAATAAATGTACGTTAAATTAATTTGTTAGTTTTTGTGACGATTATTTGTAATTTAAAGTTTTGAAAAATAACAACTTGAAAACTGTCGACTGCTTTGTACAAAGACGAGGTTAATTTCATTTAAATTTGATACGTCATAAAATTATGTAACGTCATTCATAGATTTCTCCGTCAGATTAGTCAACGTTATTTTGTCATAATTGTATGCAACTATTTCCAATAAATATAATTCCAGTATTGTACAACCGTATCAAGGCTTGGAGTTTAATCAGAAACAATACACCGCTATAGAAAATGCTCGACTGATCTGTTTAAAGATACAAAATATACTTTTAAATAACATACAGCTTTAAACTGTTTTGTTTATTTGCAGTGGTAGCCTTTAATGGTACTTGTGGAAAAAATAAAAAGTGGCTGATCTGTGAAACAAAGCGATCAAAGTGCAAGAAGAAAACATGTACATGTTCCACAAATAGGATTTATGTGGCAGACGAAGATTCGTGTAATAAAAGTAAGTGATAATTAGTGTTGAAATATTGTTGATGATGACACTGATGTGCATTGTATGCCATATACTTGTTGATATTTCTCAGGGGTTTTACTGATGGTTACGAGTTTGACATACGGTTTCTATCACAACAATAACGTTTTTAAAGTAATTGACTCATACATTTCTATCCGTAGAGTATACGTCTAAATGAGGTATAATAATGTTCTTTTGGTAATCATGTAGTGTATTCAGTGCATGTAACGCATTCTAGATAATGATTAATATGTTCTGTATTCATTGTTAGAACATGTAACGACACCATCCCAACGTCTTGCATGACGTATCACTATCTACTTGTATACGCATTCTTGTCCCCCTTGTCTTTCTCACCCACTCTGTTAATCTGACAATTCTTTCCAGACGTGTAGCATTACTAGAACTTGTGCTAAACCTTTTTGATTTCACACACATTTTAACTATGTTTCAAATTTGATGAAATTGCAGTTAAATGTATCGACATTGCGGAGATCCATAACGGAACCATAACAACGACAGGATCGAACTACGGGGATCTTCTTGATGTTCAATGTGATGTTGGATTTGAATGGCACTCTGATACGGATATAGAATGTCTGACACCCACCTCTTGGACCGACATCCCTGATTGTACACCAGTTGTATGCGAAGACTTTGTTGTCCCAGATAATGCAGCTGTTGTAGACGGTACTACATCTGGACTCGTTTTCCATGATACAATAAACATCGTCTGTAATCCGGGATACATAGCCGAAGGTCCGGACTCTGTAAGATGTCAGGCCAACATGACATGGTCCACACCTCCTGTCTGTACGATGATTGAATGTGATGAAATTACTCATGGTACTACAACCAATCAAACAGGGACTATAACCAATGGTGGCAACCAGGTAGTATATCCGTTAAATTCAACTGTTGACATTGAATGTGATACTGGATACGAACTTGATGGAGACACGACAACGTTACAGTGTATGAAAAATGGATCATGGAGTCCAAATGTCTCATGCATACCTATCCAATGCATTGAATATATTCCACCAGATGACACAGTAAGTGTTGTAGACACCACTGAACCAAACTATCCATTTGGAACCAACTTAACACTTAATTGCAAACCCGGTCTTTCATTTGTAGATGGAAGCGTATCGACAGAAATTACTTGCAACTCATCCGGAATGTGGTCCGGGGAGCCATCTTGTGGAATATCGGGTAATTAGCATAGTCTACTCTACAATTCAAGGTTCAAATCATTTAACACATTCGTTATTTTTAAATCCCCTAATGCGTCTTAACAGCCAAATTGTAATCAAACAAAGTCAACATCTTCTGTAATATATGATTAGTTCAAACCTGGCTATTTGAATTTTAGTTCACATAAAAGCCTCGTAATAAATTGGCAGCGATAGACCTCTCATTAATAATGTAAACTGTAGAGTAGTTTCGTGTGACAGACAACATACTGAAAGTCGTATATAAACCCCTGGATATAAATTCTACCCACAACCCCATCAACGACAGGGAATAACTTACTGCTGTGCACAACGTTCCAAATGGAAGTCTGGGTGTCGTTCTCATGTACCTACAATGTATCTATTATCACATACACGCCTGCTGTCTCGAGCAGATACCTTTATCTTACAAATTCAGTGTATGTATGTATCAATATATTACTCTAGGAAGCGTTTCGTTTGATGAAGAGGACTACATATTGAATAAGGGCGACGACGGCACACTGGTTTGCCACGTATCAAACTTCAGCTCAGGACAAACCGTGACTATATTCAAGTCTGATAACTCGGGACCATCAGTGATACTTTATATGGTACATGGAGCAGACAGTGAAGGTGTCTTATCGCCTGGTGTTACTTGGGCACAGTTTAGTCACTCGATACAAGACGATGGACTTTCACTGCAGATAGGTTTCACACCCGTGGATGTCGACCAGTGTGGAATATACACATGCAGGATTGTTGTGAACGAGGGTGATAACGTTCTTGATGAAAAGCTGAGCAACGCAAGTGTTGAAGTGATAGGTAATTATATAATTCTTACAGTCAGAGCGTTGATCTTATGAGAATGCAATTGTTCGTTAATGAGGAATTAGTCCTGAGTGACTCAATATTAAGAATTGACATTGGTTTTAAAAAGCTTGCAACAGTCTTTATAGTATAAATGGAAGTATGTTTTACATAACTTATCATAACTTGACACAATACGTACTTTTTCACAACGTGTAGTAATAATGTATCCCTATAGGGGATCGCGATAATGTTTATAGAAAGAAAAACACTTTGGTATAACTTGCAATCTTTGTTATTTTTAGATAACAAGTTATACTGTCAAGCTACCAACTGTGCTTAAAGATGAACGTAGATTATTTAGAGTGTTACAATAGCTCCTGGAGAAGACCAATAGGTCGAAATATTGACTATTAAGAGTGATTTTTTCTGGCTCACATCAATTTGTTGTAACATTTTCAGGCTACGATAATCCGTCAATCGAGGTTTATGAGGGTGAGGCAGTTATTGTGGAGTGTACAGTCTTTACTGATGAAGCAATGCTCAATGATAAGTTGTACCTTGAAACAAAATATCAGGTAAGTTTGTACTATTTTAGGCCGAATGTTCCAACGTATGGTATTAGAGAACATAATCATTTGCTGAGCGTCAAGCAAGGGCATTTTTTATACCATTTTTATTTCGTCTATGGTATGAAGCAGGACGTATATGGAGGAGGCTGTAGGTGTGCTTAGTCTTGTAAAATACTAGTATTTGCAATATTTGTATTGTGATCCGATGTCAAAATAACGGAGTCAGTCAGAATGTCTACCTTAGTGGCAATGCGTTTTACTTACTAACGTTCCTGTCAGTTAATATCGGTATGAAACATATTTCAGGGAGATGATTCATTTACCAAGGTAATCAATTCCACGACGGTGCAATCAAACATTTCCGGTTGTCAGTACGTCACCAGTAAGGCATACTCACTACCAACTGTCAATACAGAATCAGACGTTTCAATAAGATGTGCTACGAATTTAAATGGAATTATTTCAATTTCTCCAGAAATAAATATAACCCTTGCACCTATACCTTGTGACGCAGAACCTGTGACACCTGAAAACTCAATCGTATTGTCCAATGATAGCTTTAGCATTACACTAACCTGCGAAGAAGGGTATCAAATGGAGGGCAACGTAACTGTTAAATGCACGGATGGCAACTGGAGTGAAAGTCCGATATGTATAGAAATAGATTGTGGTGTTGTCGATAATACTAGCATATCCAACGGTTCGTTGATAGAATCCTCAGGAACAAAATACTCAGATGTTGCCGTATTTGCATGCGACGAAGGATTCACATTGATTGGCAATGATAATATTACCTGTCTGGATGATGGTTCGTGGGAGACTTTGCCAGAATGTCAACAAACTGACTGTGGAGATCTTACACCACCACCAAATTCGAACGTTATTAATAATCTGACAATAGTCTGTCACCTAGGACACGAGCTTCATGGTAATGCATCAATAGTATGTCAATCAAACGGAAATTGGAGCGACTTCGGCGAATGTTTGCCGATACAGTGTGGTCAGTTCCCTACCCCGGACAATGCTGTTTCCGATGCCACTCCAGACTATGAATATGTATACCAAGATGAGGTAAATGTAACATGTATTGTCGGACATGGAAGTGAAAGCGACGTAGTTGCTGTGTGTAACACGTCCGGTGAATGGACCAATGTTCCTGTATGCGATCCTATAGCATGTCAAGATTTCGTTCCTCCCGTGTCTTCAGTATACCCTGACGGAACAGAAAGATTTGTATACGGCGATGAATTTAATATAACATGTGAAGACGGGTATGAAATTGACAACGCAGCGCCAGTGTCATGTAATGCAACAGGTGAATGGAGAACATTACCAGAATGTACACCAATTATATGTGATGACTTAGCGTTGCCAGCTAACGCCACAACTGATATCTTAACCGGCATTGAATTCGGCCAAGAGATCAATATCTCATGTGCTGGAGGATTTGAAATTTCCGACAACTCTTCAATTCAGTGCTCACCCAATGGTGAGTGGAATAACCTACCGTCTTGCTTGCCAACCGATTGTGACACATCGACATTACAGAATAATGCATTTGTGTCTGGTGATGGGTCTGACTCATCGTATCCTGTTGGATCGTCTGTCAACATTGAATGTGACGAAGGTTATATGATTCTTGGAAACATTTCCACGACTGAATGTACTGAGAATAAAACATGGAGTCCAATTGTCATGTGTACACCAATCAGTTGAGGTGCATATTCACCATATGGTGACAAGATTAAGGTTGTGAATTACAATAACACAGATAATGAGTATGGGTCGACTCTAACAATCGACTGCAAAGATGGTTTGTCTTTTCCTGATGGAAGCATTTCAACGAATTTGACTTGCAATGCAACTGGAATGTGGTCTGGACAGCAGATCTGTGCCATTCAAGGTAAAAGGTTATATACTTAGCAACTTTTCTAAGTTCACACTTATACTGTTGGAGATAATTTTATCAAACTCGCTTGTAGACAAATGAAATTTGGAGTTAACTTGCGTGTGTTATAGGTTTGTAGAATTGAACAACAAAAAGTCAAGTTTGATGAAAATGTATGGCATGAACACCCATATAACATAAGAACAAAAGAAAGTAAAATTCGCAAATAGAGGTTTTGATATGTTGGATGACCACCATGTGGTCTGACGTTTCTATAGACAGTCAAGGACGCGAGTTGGATGCATTGCTGAACGAAAAGACTCATTGAACGTTACCGTCTGAACTCAAAGATGACATTCGTATTCGGCGTAAAGCGATTTAACGTCATAACATAACAATAACGTAACAATAAATACTAAACGCTCTCGCAATCAGCATGATACAACAATCAAACTGTACATTTACCTTGAATTAAACACCCATAGACTTTACACGTTGAAAATTAATCAGGCGTAGATGCTAAGATAATTATTCTTGATTTTCGACACAAAATGTTACGTACTGACGTCACTTAATATTTCTGACATCATTTGACGCATAACTGTGATAACTAAATCATTTTCAAACTGTTTTTCATACACGATGTGTCCTTGGACATAAAGTGGTGGTATTTGAAACACACTCCAGGGATATATAGACCCGTGGCGTCAAAAAAGCATTAACTGCTCGTCAATCTCGTGACGAACAAACCACTTGACTTACGACCAATTCGTTACGTGGTATATTATGACTTCGTTGTACAAACGTCGCATAAGAAATTTTGCCATTTCGCTGTATATAATAAGAAAGTTATGGATAAATGAAAATGAGGACTTAGAAAAGTTGTTAAGTACACTATAGAGTGTATTAATTGAATGTAGATAAAACATGACTTCAATATGTGACTTACGGCTTGTGTGTGGAATTTGATCAGTGTTGTTGTGTTGTGGCGTTACTGAATTCTGTGTTCGGCTGGGTTAGGTCGAGTGCTACCTTTCCTGTCCGATTTCCTCATAACATTTGTTTCAAAACTAAAACACATACCATTAATCGGTTCAGTAAAATTAACATTAACCTTTGTAACGAATGGTTTTATTACATTTACGCTTACTTTCAAAAGGTTGGACTTTCCAAAATTGTTTACCCACTATGTTCTTTGAGTGCGCTTCTATTCTTGATTTGCATTTATACCAGATTTAGTCCCTACGTTATTATTGCAGTTATAAGTTATAAGCCTACAATAATATCGGTTTATTCTATTCCATTATACAGGTGACGTTGTTTGGGTGTCTGACCAATATTCACTGCAAAAAGATGAAGATGGGGTACTCATGTGTAATGTGACAAATTACCTGTACACACAGACTCTGCGTATTGTGAAGTTAGATGAGTCAACAGATAGTCTAACGACACTCAACATAATTTCAAATGTCTCTGATAATATAAATAACAGTACACTGGAATCGGGATATGAGTTTTCATTCGCAGTAGATGGAAGTGATATCTCCGTACAAATGAAAGCGCTTTCAGTGGGAAATGATAGTTGTGGCAACTACGCTTGTGGCCTTTTAGCAATTGACGCAGATGATGATATTCTCGAATCAAAGGTTGTCATGACAAACGTTACAGTTACAGGTAATTATTACACTCACGGATAATGTAATAACAAAATTAGTTCAGAAAATAATATTTTCTTAATAATAATATTGTTCACATTTTCTTGATTTTGTAACATCAATGAAATACAATAAATGAAGAAAGTATATAAGTTTATAATAATCGAGTCTAGTTTGAAATTACTCGAATGTATATTTCTAGATTATTTTGTTTCATTGTGGAGCAAGTTCAGCATGGGGAATCACGTGACTAAATTGGTACTCCGCACTATGAAATAAATCGCGAAAATCTGGATATTTTGTTTTCCGTTTCATTGTGGAGCATGTTTTAACCAGAGATATTATATAAATTTAACTTACAGATATTAGGAACCCAGTTATTACAGTGTCGGCTGATTCGATTGAAGTTGGTGAGGAGGTCGAAGTTCAATGTGAAGGTCATATAGACAAGGATATGTCAGACGAGGTGTTATATCTGGAAATAAAACCTGAGGTACTTTAATTTAAATGGGACAAACTTCCAATGCTTTTTATAAAAATGACGTGGAGACGTTATTTCAAGTCATTATCCACTTAGTAAGATATTTTAGAATCAATCATATTCGTGGGGATTTTGTTTCGTGGTTGAGGTCATCCACGACGAATATTACTGGTTTTACAGTAAATAATGCTCTCCTTAATCATATCCCTTAATTTGACCGACACTCGTGTAATTAGTAGCATCAATCGTCATTTATGTTTGATGTTTGTATACTTATTATTGAGTTCAATATATATCGCTGACTTAGAATGAAAAGGTCGTAAGTAGAAAATAGATATTTTGAAAAACAGGAAAAACTTTGAAAATCAATCTTTATTTCTACTTCGGTTGGGTACACATGAAAAGTTCCGATTTCATTAAAATAGGTTCAAAAGAAGCAACTTGTGGTGTTGATTTTAAATATGTATTCCTACCTTGCCCATTATTTTAACAAGGTCAAGTCGTAGTTGTGCCCCTTTAGATCGCATAACGTTAGGTCACTGTCCTTGTGTTTTAAACTAGGTCACGCCCCGGGGTTTTTGTGCCTCATTTGGTCACCGTTTTGGCATGGGTGTCTGTGGGCATTGCTCAGGGTAGTTGTGTCGAGGTATTTCTGATTAATGTGCTCGACTGGTTGGGTTGAGTGCTACCTTCCCTGTTGGATTTTTCTCATACCTTTTTAGCCATATTAATACTTACGAACTAGCGATATATTTATATATACAACGTATTAGGACCATATGTTGATATACTACACTGTATTTTACAATGTAATATAATTTATACCATGTACTATTTGTTTCAGTCCAACAATTCGTACACTAGAATATCCCCTTCTTCATCTGTATATGAGGTAGTAAACTGCCAGCATGTCACGACAAAATCTTACCCAATAAGCTCTGAGTCTCTAACAGAACCTGTGCTTGTGAGATGTGGAATAGATTTTAATGAAGAAACGTTGTATTCTGAGGAAACACATATCAATGTTACACTTGGAGCATACGGTGGGATAAATAAATTTTAATTAATAATGTTTACTGTGCATTTTAGATAATCAGTAAAACCACGCATAACATTCGTGTACTTTCCACATTTTCGGAAAATATAATTCGACATTACAAATAACAGACATCAAAATAGAAATCTTAAAAATGATTGAACAATACCTTCATTACGGGAAATGATTCTTATATGTTTCTGTTATAGAGACGCTACAAATTGCAACCATGACAACTAGTCATATTACATAAGTGAAGAATTTCCATTGACGTTCTGAAATTACATATAAACCAAAAAAGGGAATATACACAGTTTTTGTGATAAAAATAAATCTTAATTAGACCATTTTAACACATGATATCAAATTTAACCTAAGAAGATGACTGACAGTTTTCATGCGATTCTAGATACCGAAAATAAAGGTAAAATTTGTAAAGTAACTTTAATTTGACATACGACTGTACGTATATATTGAATTATTGATCACTATATTTTCAGCAACTTTTGAAAACGATTCCTATTTACTTTATGTGGGAGAAACAGAAGTGATTGTATGTGATTTTTACGGCGAGGATGTTTCGTTTGTCGTTTTGTATGATTCTAATTTGACGAATCAGGTCAATGTGTCTGCCGATGGTACTGAAATTGTTATTGGAGCCTTTACAGTTGACCAGACTGGAACGTTCTTCCGAGATACTCATACACGGTTAGCGGTAAATGTTGATCTACAAAACTGGTGTACTAATGGTGGTGTAATAGGAAACCATACATATACATGCGAAATCTCGTACAAAAACGGAAACACGAACTATTGATACAACTGTTGAAGTTCGTAGTAAGTATCAATCAATTTCAATTTATACTCCGATTTAAGATGTCCGAGTTATGAAGAAAACGCTGCTGAACTTATGTTAAATGTCTTCATCTGTACTATACCTACCAAGACAGTTAAATCCAAGGAGTGATAGAGTACAGCAGGTCAAAGATGCGCTTAAATGTGATTTAAAAGGGATTTAGATGCATAGAAAAGGAACGTATTAATTCTAATGTTTATAAATATGGAACAGAAGCTCATGATGTAGTCAAATGTACATTTGTTAAAATAAGGTGAACTTTGAATATCATTTACATTATCAACCAATCGCCCAACGTCAGCTAAATGTGTATTTTCTCATTTTGGGTGTCATATGCATTTATTTTGTCATACTTCATAATTATAGCGTTGGTCGGTCCCTTTGCCATGACTGAAGACATGGTTTATCATATTGCTTCCTCAAAACCATGATATTCACCCAAATAGTCCATGTATCCCGTCATATAAGTTGACAAATTCACAATGAGTTTTTGGTAACACACTGTGCTTCATGTTTGACTATAATATTTATAAAAGGTGTCGGTAAAATATTGGAAAAATACATTACTAGTAAGTAAAAACGCCTTTATAGAGTTTTGTGCATGTGTACTGATATCATGGTATGGTAAAAACTTTATTTTGAATGCTTTTTTTACAACTCATCATCAATGTTTCATAAGTGGGACTGTTTAAATTTGGATATTATATTTTCACCACTTTTACTGTTTCATATGGTGACCGTAACATCTTTTGATTTTATCTTTGTAGCAAATCTTTCATAAATGCTTCTTCTCGTGTTATAAATAGTAAAATGCGTTCTATGTTGAATAAGTCGACTTTATTACATCAAGTGTTCGTTCTCGTCACACTTTTCAAAATAAGTACATACGTTGTTCGTTTAAGAATCTGCGGGTATACCAGAGTTAACCAGATCAGTGGAAATCGTTGAAGGCAAGGATTCTACTGCTGAGCAGTTATTTTGGTGCGAGGGAGAACTAGGAAATCCTGCAGGGAGTATGGAAATTGAACTCGATAGGACTGGAGAGTATGAAAAGTTCTTAGCGCTACCTGATGGACTTAACTCCACAACGGATGGTTGGGTTGTGACGGTTCGTAATGAAGAAACCGAATGTGGAGTTTACCAATCTATTGGGTTCGCTTTGAAAACTGTTACGATGTCAATGCACCTTACAAACATGCGTTGTGTGATTAAGCCAACTGATGACATCTCCAAAACACAAGTTTCACAAGCACGTGTACTTAAAGTTGTTGAAGGTATAATAAGTACTAAATATATTTTTGATTTCAATGTGATAAATCAACCATTTTATATTATGATCAATGAATATGCACCTGTGTTTTATCGTTGAGGTTAATTTTCATTATTTAAGAAATAAAAATCTGTTCGCGTTTATTGTCGGTGAATAAAACACGGGCAGGAGTTCGGTTGCGGAAAAATTAAATCACGAGTGCGTAGCACGAGTGATTTAATTTTCCGCATCCGAACGAGTGCCCGTGTTTTATTCACCGACAATATACAAGAACAGAGTTTTTATTTCGATTCTAAATACGATAATATCCCGCACTATTTAACTGCGCGCATTCGATTTTCACCCATTTGACATTTAACATAATTCCACGATGAAATTGAGTGGCTTATTAGCTGGTACAAGTACCTCCCTCGTTAATGAAAACGACCTTCGTAATTTCTGAAGGAAATACCACAATTTAAACATTGAAACAATTTTAATAACACGAGTATATGGTATCTATTTCATAAAATGAAAAATATCAATGGAATGATAATCAGAAGCTTTAATAAAACTTGGTTTCTAGAGTACATTGGAGTTTCTAAAAATAGATGCGTCATAGATGTAACACTTGATTCTCGTGCAACTCGCCTTGTCATCGTGACTCGTAGTAAATTTTACTATAAAGTTTACGTTCATTCATTCATATATATGTCAAGTGATACTGGGCGTAAATAGAAACAGCCAATTTGATAGGTATGTTTTATGGGGGCAATAAAACATGGTTCGGTTCGTTCTTTGTGTATTGGATTAATCCGCGAATCGTGTTAGAATAAGGATTATAACATAGAAAATAGTCCTCAACTAACAACGCATCAAGAAATAATAACCGCTGCATCTTTTGCTTCCTAGAAACGCTTGTGTTGATATGTGAAACCACTGGTTGTGTTCACGTTGTTGTCGGTAGTTAACATTGTCAAAGAACTTATACATCGTAGCTCGTATTTTGATACATCGTGGCTCGTATTATTATACATCGTAGCTCGTATTATTATACATCGTAGCTCGTATTATTATACATCGTGGCTCGTATTATTATACATCGTGGCTCGTATTATTATACATCGTGGCTTGTATTATTATACATCGTGGCTCGTATTATAATACATTGTGGCTCGTATTATTATACATCGTGGCTCGTATTATTATACATCGTGGCTCGTATTATTATACATCGTTATACATCGTGGCTCGTATTATTATACATCGTGGCTCGTATTATTATACATCGTGTCTCGTATTATTATACATCGTGGCTCGTATTATTATCCAACTCCATACCTATTATATGATGTTTTATACTTTCACACGTTATATATTTCAAGAACTTTCTTTCAAAGTTTTTTCACCTTACCAGCAATGAATTTATACTACTTAGGCATATGTTCGACTAATGAAATGCAAAGAGTGTACGTTAACTATTTTTTGATTTCAGCCTCTCACTGCACTGGGTCTTCTATTTTTGAATATGTTGCACATCCCTATTATTGCCATACTGTTGTATCTTGTTTTGCTGATGGAACAATTGAAGGCGTTCCTGACAAATGTCCCTCGGATGATCAATGTTTTGACCCAAGCTCTAGTTCCTGTGACGTCAGCTGTGAAGATGTCGGATGTGTGTATCAACGTAAGTTAAGTTATTTTATAATGTGTTTTATTAAAGACACAACAAGTATCTTTTATATACACTATTTGTAGAATTATACATTGCCAATGTTAAGATAAGTTTCTGGATCCAATCTCCCAAAACAAATAAATCTGAGATAAATCTCATCTCAATAATTGATATGTGATAATTTCCTTGGGAGACAGGACTTAACATTGGCATCACAAAACAGAGATCACTATTTTTAGTTTAATTCTGTAAAATTTAGGGAACTTCAGATTTATCTCTAGTACATACTCTGATTTGAGCGAAATCTCAATTTGTGATGGGATTTCTACTTGAGATGTTTCGGGAGATTTATGTCGGGTAACATTATCGTACACTTGCATTGAATAATTCAATTCAGTTCTTAATCTTGCTTAACATGGCTTCTCTCAAGCATACTTTTTGTGCCTTTATCTTGTCTAGGGAGGTTTTAATCACTTTTGTGCGTTGTTTCCCCTTATATTATAGCAATCCTTTGTGACGAAACAGAGAACTGGTCTCATGAAGGCTCTGACGTGGAATTTAATTGTAATATACTGGATATAGAAGAAGCTGTGACTACGATATCAACAAATGATGAAAAGTTCAACGTCGAGGAACGTCCCTTCAATCAGCAAGTTATAGCTAAAAATGTTAACGTAACGGTGACAGAAAGTACAGTGAGACTTAGTGTAGTCAATGTTTCCTGTGACAATGATCTGGAGTATGCTGTAACTGTTAACGATAAATGGACCAAGCAATTGACTCTTAGAGTAGAAAGTAAGTAGCTTACTGCAAATTATATTTGTCAAATTTCTTAGTGATACATATACGAGTAAACACGTTATTGAAAAACACGAACTTATATCTGGATTAAACGTCCGTGTATGTATAATTTTTTGAGAAAACAAGAAAAAAATGTCAGGAAATTACTCTTTACTTATGGAAAATCAAGCTGTTTCAACTTAAGTTTGGTCAACATGACAAGTTCCGATTTTTATGAAAATTGAATCAGATCAGAAGCGCCCTGTGATGCTGCATTTGTATCAGTCTTATAAAGTCGAAAGCAGTACGACCCTCGAGCTTTTCATTCTAAGCCAGCAATATGTTTTATTTGTTAAATATTACCATTTTATATTCACTCTGCATATATATTACGGTTATACTGCATGACACATGTACACGTTCAAAAGATATATTTGAGCCGCGTCAAGCATAAAAGGTCCTTATGGTATTTTTTTGACATTTTCATGTTTTGATATCAAAATAATCTTCATTCTTTCAGCTTTCCAAAAATATATACATTATCGGGTATAACATGACAATGTTTACCTCTATAAAGCATTAAAGACGTCAAGTTTGATAGCAAAAAGGTTTAATGACGTCACTTTTTTCAGTCGACGTCGTTTAAATTTTTTACAACAATGATGAAATGTAGGAACAGTCAAAGACCGAACAAAATTATTAAGTCATTATGAATTGATTATTCTAAAACTATTGAATTGAAATACATTATTTTCTCCAATAGCAGTAAATGCTACATATCTAATTTAACTTTAAAGCGACCCCGTGCCAATGCCTAGCATAATTTATTCTACAACCTTCTTTTTCCAGCAAAAATGGAAATTTTCAATAAGTTCGTGTTTTGATATCAAAATAATCTTCGTTATTTAAGGTTTCTAAAATATACACATTGTCGGGTATTGCATGATCGTTTATGCATGTTTAATACAGAGTTGAAGACGTAAGTTGAAAAGCATAACTGTTAAAATGACGTCACGTACAACAAACGTCCATCGATCTGCAATCAAATACGTGCCGCCAAATTAGATAACTTTTATACGACAAGCTCATGATGCTGCCGAAACTGTTTTTCAGAACGCGTGCGTCCAGGATGCGATCAATAATTTCAACTGCTATTTGTACTCACAAAAAAACGTGTTGACGTTTACATCTATCCGTATTCCTAGAAATCTGATTGACACGTGCTGTACAATTAGCTACATATTTTCAATCATTACCAATCCAGAATATGGTCTGGTACATATTGTCACTCCGTGTAGGCAGTCGTGCTACAAATGTCCCGTTCACGACTAACCTACGGTAATGCACGTGTCGATCTGCCCCAACCTTAGAAGTCAAAGTATTAGGAAGGGATCTGCGTCACAATCAACAACAAATACAAAAGTTACTATCTTCACCGGTACGACTGATCTACGTTTGTTTTACGATTTCTCTACGACTATGCACAACGTTTCTGGTCATTTTGATTCATGTTTCCATTTGAAACCCCAACACATATAAACAACACACATCTGTTGCCGATTTTACCACGATGTTACTGCGACAACCACCATCACAACAACGGCAACTTTATAATACTGTCAGTTGATGCTTAACTGATACATGAGCAATTGATATCACACCAGAGCAGAAATCACTCATCCTATTTGTATAGGCTGCTTGGCAAAAGTTTTCAAGTTAATCCGTTGGACCATGCGAGTACGATTTACCGTTACTGACGACTGGCGTAATGTCAATTGTGATATGAACCATATGGATCTCGTCATCATGCTACCCTGATATTACAAATAGATATCGTAATGGAAGCTGTGCGCCAGTGTGAGTAGGGTATTAAATAAAAAGAAAGCAGTTCACACACGAAGCGCAGCATTATCAGTTGTTTGAAGGTACCAACGAAGACGTTTAATGGTTGCCGATAAAAGATGCCACATCCTAAGATCGACATGGGTTGGACAGGTGTTTTCCAAGATTTGTACAACAGTTGCTATTCCACGTGTATGCCTACATGCCAAACTTAAATTGGATGGTACACTTATATGATGATTATGTAAGTCTATATGTTCACCGATATTTGTGGAAATTAGGATTTATTTATTTGCCGTTGATCAATACTCGTACAAAATAGAATAAAAAATGCAATTTGATAGGTCTCTCATCGCCGTATGATATGTCCGGCGTCGACATTTATCAATTATCACCATTTGAAAAATGCTAATGCATCAGCTAATAGTGTCCACGCACTCTGTTCTGGGGAGATGGTCGTGAATTTACCTTCTGGTTTCTCTCGAACCACTGGGGAAATGTTTTGGGATTTTGTTGTCGAAATAATACCTCGGGAACATTATTTAGTTTTCAGGGGCCGGGGAAACGATCGTGTTTAACCTTCCAGCTTCCCCGCACTGTCGAGAAATGTTTTTTTTCTTTGAACCAATACCCCGGGGACAATATTTAGTTGTCATGGGCCATAGAAATACCGAATATTTTACCATCAGTTGTCCCCCTCGGGGACGTGGAAGGGCGGTGGTTTGATACCCCGGGGGTGGGGCCGTGGATGCAACTGACTGATATATTAGCTGTGTGTCGTTTGAAAACACAGATTGCAGATTTGCACTTAAAGTTGATCTACTTAGTAAAGGGTCGCTAAGTCCAAATTAAGTAAATCTTCTAACGTCTGAAAAACTATATAATAAAGATAATAGGTGTAAATGATTAGACTCCGTAGAAACCCTAAAACAGTATAAATATCATTTTAATAATATAAAGTAAAGAAAGTTTCATGACCACGCCTCGAACCAGGAACCTTAGCTTTCACAGACCGTCGTCTCTAACAATACACCACGGCATCAATGCAGTCAGTTGCTTCCACGGCACCGGCACACCCGGGGATCCTCAACGGAATATTTACCTTCCAACTTCCCCCCATACTGCCAGGGAAATGTGGAAGTTTTTTTTCTCGGAACTGATACCCCGGGGACAATATTTAGTTGCCAGGGGGCCGTGGAAATACCAGACATTTTACCGTCAGATGTCCCAGGCAGGGCCGTGGAGGGCGGGGATTTTTCAACCAAAATGTTAAAATCCCGACCTATCTCCGGGGTAGGGGGCGTTGATGCAACTGACTGGTCAATAAATATTATTGTTGCCATTAAAATGTTTCATTATTAAATTAATAGGACCCTACGTGTCCGTGTTTTAAATCGGGAACCGAGTTTGATTATTGTACTCTAAATTTAGTGATTTGATTTATTGTTGCAGAGCTGGATCTACACGAAACTTCTATTTGTGTCCCAATAGAAATCTAAAATACTAGAACCTACTGTAGGTCTAGATCTATTCTAATTTGTGCTGGAAAGGTCCCAATCTAGATCGCAACTCGGTCTGAATTCAATGCGCTTTTTTTAGGATTAACCAACTTGAAATGTGCATTAATCTAACCTGGTTAATTCTTTGTGAGATTGTTAAAAATTGATTGACAGTTTAATTTGTCTGTCAATCAGGAAATAACTTATATCGACTCGTCATTCTTTACGCATTCTAGATCTAGGTCTAGATCTATTGTTTACAACAAATAATGAATTATTCATATTGCCAGTGAATATGGCAACGATTTTAATGATATGCATAGATTCACACTATGTTTAACATACAAATATACTTATTTCAAATGTTTGTAGAGCTCTATGCAGCTTGTTTTGACTATGTACAGACGGGGCTGTGAACACACCCTTCCCGCTACGCACCTGAAGTTGAACTATTTATAGAGAAGTTGATCTATTTATAGATCTGTTAATTATCCTATATATCCAGACTCATAAACTTTTCAAAAAACGTTCGTTATATTTATTTAATGTGAAAAAGACAATCTAGACGTATTTTGAAATTGTTAAATATAGTAAAATGTTGAACTCTCCATGGTTTAGACCTCAATATTTAAACTGCGTGTTTACAATGGGCGCAGCCATCTTGAAACGTCACGATTTATTCTGACGTCATTTGTGGCTTATGACGTAATTTACGATAAGGACCTTTTATGCTTGACGCGGCTCATTTTATCAAGGCTGTTATATGAAAAGCATCTTAGTGTAAAAACTTATTATTTTGACTTAGGATTTAAACTTGTGATGCACATATTTCATGCAAATATCAAAAGAAACATTAGAGAAAACATTACATTTTTCAACTAAGGTGCTTTTGCTTTATAAATACCGGCCCAGGCCAGCTAAATGTGTATTTTATTGTTTAGCTGATTCAGGCACCCCAACAATAATGATTCCAGAAGTACTTAACGCAAACGAGGAAATGGTCATTTTATGCAGTGGGCCTGTTGGTCGTGATGGAACTAAAAGTCCTAAGGCTGTGATACATTTAGCTGTCGCTAACAAGGTATGTATGAAACTTGCCAGACAAACATGAGATTAATTATGTAGTTGTCACATAATTGTTTTACGCCACATTGATAAACCAAAGAAGACCAATTAAATCAAATAGCAATGTAATCACTTTAAATCATGTAAAGTGCTTATATCATATTTATCCTATATGTTTCGTTTATTAGAATGGCATAAGTATTGATGATGTTTATGAAACTGAAGATGTTTCGAGAGAAAGTGTAGTGGAAGGCTGTACAATAAAAGAAACAGTAACATACACCATTATTCCTGGAATGGACTGGAATGGTACATATGTTGCTTGTTTGACGCTGAATGAATCCACTGTGTTTGTTAATTCATCAATAGAGCCAATCATACTTAGTGTTCCAGGTAGGTACAATATCTTTTTGAAAAGTGATATAATATTTGTTCTTATCCTACTGAATATAATGAATATACTCGCGGTATGTCTAAATCTGATTGATAACCCAAGTAAGGAACAATTTTATTCGTCATTAGCAGAATATGTAGCATCTTTAGAATTGAAATCATAATGTTGAAATATCGACAATTGAAACGCCTGATATCACAGTATTTAAGTTAAAAGTTAAGATTCAAATTGTCGCGAGCGTTCAGGAGCTAAACTACCACATTTTAACGTACCTAATGGAACCTTCGTTCGAGTCTCACTGTGGTGACTTTTTCCCCCTGTGGGTGTGGCAGCCAACATCGACATGCGGCGACCAGGAATAGACAGTGACCTCACAGATACCAATTTTCACATTGGTGGAGTGGTGAATATGGGTTATTCTCTCACCGAGAATTTAACCAGTGGTCGAGACGAGGGTTGACCTCGGGACCTCTTGTTCCCGAAGCGTACGCCCTACCTCTAGGTCACCGCTGTCCACATTGTATAAAGTTATATTTAAAATATTTAATTCTTATTATTTTATTTTATAATTGGAATATTTTCAGATGTATTTTGTAACCCTGTCTCAGCAATAGCATTGCTTGATGGTTCGGTATCTTATTCGTGTGCTCTTCAAGACGTAACAAATATAGCAACCATAGTAATCACTAGACAAACAAACGAAGATGCTGCTATTGAAACAGTCGTCAGCGAAACAGTTGAAAGTCTACCATGGAGCTACTCGATGGATTTCGAGATTGACATTCCTGATAACGATGGTTTCACGTTAGTATTTGCTAATATATCGTGCGAAGACGAAGGAGAGTACACTATTATGATTAACGAAGATGGAAAATCAGCAGTCATGACATTAGCAATTGTATGTAAGTATCTATGAGATCCATGTCACTAGTAATACAATCTACTTATCGACGAGTATGTGACTCCATGATTTTATTGAAGGACATTTGCTATTGATCTTTTTGATGAATTACGATCATATCTATAAATAATTTATAAAAAATACGCTTCTTATGTAAATTACTTAGTATTACACTTAACACTCAATATTTGACCTTTTCTGTTTTCAAATGGTTCTTCTTTTTCTGCCTTATAAGAGCAGGAGTCCTACCAGCCTGTACTATTGCGAAACTAATGACACATGCGTAAAACAAGTTGACAATTTGTTTTATTTAAACAGTCCATTGTTTGAATGTTTTGCGTTATATCATTTTCAGCACCACCTTCCGTGCCAGTTATTTACGTTCAAAGTGGTACCCGTGTAAATCAACTTCTGGAAATCAATTGTACCGCGAACCTTGGACGTGATGATGAAGGAGATCAGCTTTCAGATCTTTATCTTGAAGTTCTATTTGAAGTGAGTATCAATTTGCAATGTTGTTCATAATTTAAGAACGTGTGATGTCGTCTTCTTATCCTTGGAACTAAAGTCTGTCTGTTTACTTCATCTAATATTCTAATTATTCTTTTATGAAATGTTTGGCGCACATTTTACACGTACTTAATGAAATTTTGACTTTGTTATACTAGTATATCGTTAAATATTGTTTGTGATATCAATATTGGTAATGTTGTTAATGTCTTTATAACAGTATGCACCAATCAGTTGCAACACCGGGGATGGGCGGTTGATGACCGGGATAATGTCCATGTTTTTACCTTCCAGCTTATCCCGCCTTGCCGGGGAAATATAAGGGGGTTGTATCCGGTTGTCAAGGGCCGAGGAAGTACCGCATATTTTACCATCAACTGACCCCCACAGGCCTGGGGGACGGTGGGGGGTTGACAACCAAAACGTCCCAGCCTACCCCCGGGTAGGGCCGTGGATGCAGCTGACTGATGCATTATCAAACTGTACACTGAAACAGTACACTTATGTTCAAACTTGTGCAACCAACACAAACTTGATCTGAAATATGTAATGACATACGAATACTTATTGCTAAATCTTGGTGAATTACTTCACAATACTCGCCATAAAAAACACAATGGACAGAAACACAGCATTCAATAGAACGAAGAGTGTCTGAAAGACGGTAATAGCAGATCATCATTGTTATCGTATATTGCACGATTGTCATATGAACAAGTTTTCCAACCAGTGTGTAGTTCAATTTTTTTAACAATCATTGAAAAACATATAACTGCTTATTGTACTACAGGTTCATGACATTTCCTTTTCCAGAATGGTGACGACTTTATTGTTTATTCGGATAATGTAGAGTCATCGGTTAACTCGGACAATTGCAAACACACTGGTGTTAATGCTGTGATGTTTTATCCAGACCAAACATGGAATAACGCAGTCATTCGGTGTGTTACTAAGAGTGGTAATACCACATATAATATATCCACGGAAGAAACATTATCAATGGAACCGTCAGGTACACATTACGATATAGACATTTTATATTGATTAAGGCGTATTTTAGAACCTATTATATTGAGGCTTTGTTTGTCATGTATCTGTTCTATTTTCTAATGCATGCCCATCGTCTAGTTTTGAAGGTTATTTTTTTTACTGCATTTAGTATTTTGTGATATTTACAAGCATTACTCCGCTGATGCGAAAAAAGTTAAAGTATTAATATTTTTTTGATGCATAATGATTTTGCCTATGGTTATTGGCCTATGCAGTAATGGTGCACCTGTCGCATTGTTAACGTCCTATGTTGAAGTACAACATGCATTATGAAACAAACTATTGCATTCATTACCAATAATTTTCCTTTGCAGCCATTTATTTTGAAGAAGCCAGGGGTGTAGGAATCATTGGAAAGAACATCACCATGACGTGTATCATTGAGAGTATGGTTGGATTGACCGATATTGTCATAACGCACGATGAAGACCCAACAGACATTAAGAATACTGAAGGCGTTTATATTGTTGAAAATGAGATAAATGAAATAATCGCAAACTTGACCATTCTGAAGACTATTCAATGCGGAGACGACGGTGTTTACTACTGTAAAACAATCGGTACCAGTGACGAATCACAAGCTGAAACACTATTGGAGGTGCAATGTAAGTAATTATATTTGTGTATAAAAAGTATATGAGGAAATCGGACAGGGGAGGTAGCGCTGTACCTAAGTAGCCGAGCAAAGAACACATTAACAACATCGCATAACACAAACAAACGGAACAATGACCCAACATCACTTAAAGCAATAATGAAAAGTCCAAGTCCCTGCTGTAAAAGAGCTTGAATCTTGTTGACATCGTAGTGAATATATATTGTTTAGATTAATGTAGAAATCTATCCCGGTATATGCAAACATTAATTTGTACGCAACTGACAATATAAGGACATATCTCATGACTTTGCTTTTATCCCGGTAAGTATAACAAGTACGTACAGTATACTCTTATAAAAATATACACTGTGTTCAAAAAGAAAGTACAACATGTACAATAATGTACATAGTTTAAGTGTATTTCGTTAATAGGATATTATGACACCGGGCATTTATTTACATGGCACGAAGCGTCTTAAAAATACTGCTTGGTGGACTACATTTTGCTGTTCATGTATTATTTGTATTTATGTAAAAAGTAATGCCAAATGTCCAGCATACACGACTGCTGATTTTGAGTTAGTTTAATGTCAAATCGAATATCACAAATTAATGTTAAATCGTTGATCTAAAATTTCCAAGTGTCAAATATTGTAAAATTATAATGTTTATTATTTACAGGGACCTCTGGAAATCCAATCATTGATTTATCCGTTGACATCGTAGACGGCAGTTTTCCCTGGGGTGGTTTCGAAACTACGTGTACAGCTGAGCTTGGATCAAGCAATGCCTCCATTTTCATACAAACAAACAAAAATGGAAAGTTTGAAAACTTGACTGAGGTAGACTCACCAGCATATCCCAAAATGGATTATGATTCATCGATGTGTACTAACGTTAAAACGATAGCATTTGTGAATACTTATACAACAGATTGGAATGAAACTATATTTCGTTGTGTGGTACAGGACGCCGACAGTACAAAGATGGACGCGGAAATCATATATGTTGTGCCAGGTAAGTCAAGAATATCAAACAAACAGAATAAAGGAAATAGCTCAAACCTTATTTGATGCATGGGTTGATTTTGTATGAATTCGTCACACATGTTTCATTGTGTAAACACGCAATGATATTCTGAATAAATTAAGTGTATTCAAATCATTAAGTTATTTGGATATGGAAGTCTGTAAATCATAACTTGTCTAACCAGGCTCTCAGTCAGGTGACATACTATATAACGTTATATACCGCATGTGATGGACGGACTGGTATATATGGACTCATATATTATACATAATACTTATTGAGAAACCTTATCACGTTATGTTCTGTTTACTTATTTGCAGAAAGCATATGCGATAATGTGGACATTGGCACTCTAGTACCAAATCCATTTGATTGTCGAGGTCGATTTACTTGTTCTGATGATGATAACAAGAGGCTGTACCCTTACAAATTGTGTCCTGGACTTGAAGAATGTTATGATTATGACAAACAAGCGTGTGTTGATTGTAAAGACGTTGGCATGTGTAAGTTTTAATTTTAATTCTATAGGATTATTGTTATCTCTTAATTAATCTGTTTTAACACAAAAAAGGAAATGAGGAAATCGGCCGGCGATAACATTTTATTTTTATGATATTTTGCACACGATGAAATAATGATCGCATGACTGATTATGCATACTTTAGTAGGTAATATTGATTATTGAAAAAAAAGAATTGTCAATACAATGTCAAATAACTTATTCGTATGATTCAAGACACAGGGGTGTATAATTAAAAATGTGTTAAGCATATAAATGTTTCTTTTCAGGTCGAGAAGATCCGTTGGATATAGAACCATGTAATTATACATCTTTTAACTTCTTTAAAAAGCTTAAAAATGCATATTCAGTTATCAAAAAATATGAAAAATAGCAAGAATCGAATTTCATTTGTTATATTTAAGTATTGAGCCTTGGAATCATTTCTATAGACAAATACCAATAAATGGGCAAACTATTTTTAAAATCTGAAACTTTGCGAGGACAACCATGTCTGGAGAACATTTTTATAGGTTTTCAATAGCGTGTGTATAGCAAGGAATTGATGTTTTCAATTAAATATCCGAACATGTTTTGCCTTTTTCAAATTATAAGAAACTTAGTTACTACCGTTTTACTTGGTCTATAGTTATGATTCTCAAATTCATATTCAGTTTTAGCAAAATATATTTAGAAATAAACAATACATGTCGTCAAACAATAACAGTACTGGTCTATAATGTTAAAATGTATGACAAATTCATTGATAATGCATGTTTGTGTGACAAAATGATTACAATCATACTAATATTATACCTCTAGACTTGGATTGCACGGCCGCAGTTGGAACGATAGGAGAGAGTGTCTCAATTGTCTGCACTGCATACCATGTAACAGTTGATGATTCATCTACTAATGTTACATTGATTCGGGATGGGGAGACTATAATTGCTACACAGTCTCCAACAGGGAATGGACCAATTAACGTAGATACAACCACACCAAATCTAGTGCTTCAACCAACAACAATAAGCGTCGACTTTGATCCTGTTGGCTGTGAAGATAAAGGAGACTATGTAATACGAGTTCACAATGGTACAGTTGAAATTGAGGCTACAGCACAGTTTGACGTCGATAGTATGTTTAAATAATTTATTATGATCTTCATTTGTAGTTGTTAACTTCGTCGTCGTAAATCAAGATCCATCATACATTCTTCAATCGATCTTCGTTTTGCAATGTTGATGTAACTGGTTGATAATATTGTAAATGAACCCAACTTTTAAAAAATACTTGGAAACATAGGTGGTACAGAGATGGTAGTCACAAAGCATCTTAAGTGCGAAAATCTTACACATTCCTTAAATGTATCAGTTAAACAGCAAACAAAAGATTATTAAATGTTTACATTGTTTTCAAGCGTTATGTAAAGCGCTGCAATATTACTAAAGTAACCAAAAAACTATACGATATGTTCAGTGTCTTGGAATATTCTGCGCAGTTTAATTTTTGAACTTTAGTCAATATATTCAAGTTTTCCTTTAAGCTGCTTTGTGAAAGGTATTAAATAAGTGGTACCGTTTCAGGTACAGCCTCGGAACCAGCTATTTCGGCATCACTTGATGAATACTATCGTGGGGTAGAGATAACTATCAGCTGTGCAGGACCAATTGGCAAACCACAAGGTTCATTGGAACTAACGGTTAAAAGTACATCTGACGGCAGTTATGAAACTGTGTCAGATAACATGGATGTTAGTTATGATGCTGATAATTGTACATACGTTGGTGAACTCAGTCACTCGTTTGTTGTTAGTGACGCTGATGAAGGTTTCGAGTACAGGTGTAAGGCAGTACGACATGACAACCAGTCGTTTGTGTCAAACATAGAAACAGTAAACGTTGTTGATGCGGGTACGTGCCCTGATTATATTGCTGGCTTAGAATGAGACGGTCGTAAGTACAAAAACGATATTTTGAGAAAACAAGAAAATGCTGTCTGAAAATTACTCATGTGGTAAAACAAGCGGTTTCAACAAGTTTGGTCAACGTGACAAGTTCCGATTAGGCTCGTAAGAGTCTATTTTGTAATGTAGATTACAAATAAGTACGAGCCGTATAAGGTTGTAAGTAGTTCCGTCCTTTTCATTCTAAACCAGCGCTGTATGTATGATGATATTGATATCGAAATACGTTTCCTATAATACCTAAGCCTTTCTCTCATACAGTTGGTATAACTCAGCATACAGAAAACACAATAATATAACATATGAATACACATGTAAACAATTAAATATCAGGAAATATTTTACAAGTGATTTACTCAAAAATTAAGAATATTTATGTAAGCGTGTTCATTATATAACACAAATGTAGTTCTTTTTAAACGGAGGTCAATCACAGTAATTATTAGATTATAGTTTGATTAAAATGGCATAAATTCTAGAATCTGTTACCCAGACGGGTACCATAAAATGTCTAATTATCAGAAATTATTAGTGTAAATAAACGTACACAACATTTGAACGCGTTATCATGCATAATAAGTGATATATTGAAAAAAGAAAGGTGTATTCTTAGAAACATTTGGTATATATAATAAGAATAAATTATTTTTTTGCGTTTTATAGATATACACTTCTTGGACGAACAAGTAGTAGTGCCACTTGGTGAACAATTTGAAGTTGTCTGTATTATTGCAATTGACGCTGGAATATCTGATGCCGTTATAACCGTTACTCTATCTAATGGTACAACCTACGATGTGTGTGAGGTGACTAATCCACCCTCTAATGATACAGTAACATGTCAGGATGGGTATGAAGCCATTGTACAAAAGGATCAACTTGAATGGTCAGTGGTTGTTACCGGAACAGCAGCGTGTCATCATGAAGGAACTCTACATTGCTTTTCTCCTAGCAACAGTCAGATCAAGGCAGTCAGTCAGTTGGCGTTCACTAGTAAGTATAAACATTGCTACAGTCGCGAATTTACGAACGTGTTATGTTTACACATCACTAACACACAGTTCAGTTAGGGTATGAATAGAGTGACACAGTGGTAGAATCCACATTTACGGTGTAAATCCAATTATAAAGGCTCGTACAAACAACTGCATAAGTCCAATGCTAAATGAACTCTACCTGTTCAGACAATGATTGTAATCTTTTGTAATTTCTTTGTAAAATTGGGTCATCCTGCATTTTTTGCGGCGGGGATTTGGACTTTTAATTATTTTTTTTACTTATTGTGTGAATTGCACAGTGTAGTTGTGTTATGGTGTTACTGATTTCTGTGCTAGGCTTGTCAAGTTGAGTGCTACCTTCCGTGTCCGATTTCCTCATACCCTTTTGTGGGTTAGCATAACCTACATAATGTTACGATGATATGAAATGTTCACATTCCTTAAATAGTTGTGAAAGTGAATGCATTGCAGGTGTACATTACTTACATGCATACGATTATGAACGTCTGCTAAGTATATATTCATTCCAGTGTTACAGTCCATTTACCAAGGGATAGAAAATGACTTTGTTGGTCTTATCTGCATCTTTGTGTTTAGTACATAACTTTCGCATGTATCTTCATCAGTGCAAGAATAATCACCTAGGTTCTGTACTTAAATTAGCTCTATCCCACTATGGGACAGGTGAGCCACCAAGCGCCCTCGTTTTTCTTACGAATTTATGTACATTGTATGATACTTTCATGTTACAAACACACTAGTTATTGGTTATTACTCTAAATACATTTGCAGCACAAATTGGTAATGTGTCACTTAGTGTTCCAATAGCGTTCGATGGGAATGCTATAAGAGCAGATGAATTGACATGTACGGCTGATGTAGGGTACCCGTCCCCGGATCGTGTACTCAAGATTGAAAGTAGGGCAACTTGTAACGCAAGTTATTCAGTTTTTGCTCAAAGTGAATCATCAGGGGGCTGTGGTGTGGAGGTAATCATTGCCACAAAATCTAATTTTGCGTTTCAACTTTCTGACGATGAAACGGAGTTCAGATGCGTTATCTACGAGGGTGAAACAGTGTTAGAAGAGTCGAGTATAGAAACACTGTCAGTGTTTGCAAGTAAGTTACCATATACTTATTAGGTTAATGGTATCATACTTTATCGGTCAGCTTGTTATATTGAAGATAGCTTTCAATATAAATGATATTTATGCTACATGTAGTAATTTTGTTACCCGTAACCCTTATCACAATATGTAGTTATTGTATGTATCTGTAACTGCAGTAACGAAACATGCTATTCATGGTCTTCTTGCTAAATGCTGGTTATCCGTAGATCGAAAGGCATGATATCGTTTATATTTTAGCATTGCTATGATTGGATGGTATCAACCACTTGTGTAACAATAGAATGGCTTATTCTGACCTTTAAATTTCATGTTACTTCAGACCTTGTCCACACTTTGAACCTCCATTTCTGGTAATGAGCGATGTAAAGCAAAAGCTTGCGTTTTATAAGTGAAATTACTATGTTATATGATTTTACTTGAGCTCGACGTGGTAAGATATAATGTAGTGTTCAAACGGTCAGATGGGCTGCATGAAGCGTGCGTTACCTAGTAATGACATAAATGGTATGAGGTAAAGACATCGATTAGCTTCATTATCACTTATCATGACTAACTTAAAGCAACCATATATTTAGTCTGTGATAGTTATGCAACCTAAAACAGTGTGTATTTATTTTGTCTTGGAATACTCGTGGGAAATGCTTTACCATACGATTTAATAAGATGGTCTACTTCGCTACTTACTTCGCTACTTAAGTAATGCATACTCTTTTAACAAATGCACTAGTTCTTCATGTAAGTCATGTTTTATATTCATTTACTTGTTTAGATGAATGTCCTACTGACAAAGACGAGGATATCTTTCTGCCACATCCTGTGTATGATACTCACTATGTGTGGTGCTACCAACGTGGAAACCTCGCCGTGCAGGAATGTGCTGCTGGATTGTGTTTTAATAACACAACGGCTGATGCAGCTGACCAGCCAAGTTGTGTTATTTGTTCGGAGCCGGTGGTACAACATAGACGTAAGACAGCAACAGGTAATAATGAACTTGCATGTTTATTGTAACTGGTTGATAGTATTGTAATTGTTTCATTTACAAAATACTTAAAAACAAAGGTGCATATTCGCATTGTATTGAGGTGCTCAGTTAAACAGGAAACATAAGATTATCAACTGTTTACATTGTTTTGATGCGTTATGTGAAGCGCTACGTAAATTACCTAGAAACTATGAGATATTGTCAGTTTCTTGCAAAATATGCGCAGGTCAACATTGGAACTTTAGTCATAATATTTGTGTTTTTCTTTAAGATGCTTTGTGTATACCGGCCCATTTATTACCCATAGTTGTACTGTTTCAGGTTCAATATTGGAACCAACTTTATCAAAATCACTTGAGGAATACTATCGTGGGGTAGAGATAACTATCAGCTGTGCAGGACCAATTGGCAAACCACATGGTTCATTGGAACTAACGGTTAAAAGTACATCTGACGGCAGTTTTGAAACTGTGTCAGATAACATGGATGTTAGTTATGATGCTGATAATTGTACATATGTTGGTGAACTGAGTCACTCGTTTGTTGTTAGTGACGTTGATGATGGTTACGAGTACAGGTGTAAGGCAGTAGGACATGACAACCAGTCGTTTGTGTCAAACATAGAAACAGTAAACGTGGTGGATGCAGGTACGTTTTCGGTTTACTTGTAAAAATTATATCGCTGAGTTAGAATGAGAACGTCGTAAGTGCAAATTCGATATTTTGAGAAAACAGAAACAACTGTCAGAAAATTACTCTTTACTCATATTCCAACTACAATTTGGTCAACATGACACGTTCCGATTGTCGTGAAAATAGGTACATAAGAGGCACCCTTTGATACTGATTTTGAATATGTAGCAGTCTCAAAAGACGTAATTCTAAGCCAGCGATATATACTTATGTATAATGCAGAAATTTTCACAAGGCGTTTTACTGTCTGGGCCCAGTGCGCTTTGATTCCAAAATCCATTTTGCCAGTGCGCTTATAATTTGAATTGCGCTTAAAATTGCACTTAAAAAGTCATACCTGAGGAATTAAATATGTCTTACAAACAATGCATCACATTCAAGAATGTGTTAATTGGTTTTGTTTCATGTGAAAAAGTTGGTATCTGATGAAATTTGTTGTATCTGTGATATGGCCCATATAACCTTCTAAATTTGAACCATTTCATCCCCCTGATGATTTTTTTTTCAAAACATGGGACGGGACCCCCTACCGTTTCACCCTTATTGCGTTTGGAAAAAATTGGAAACCCTGTAATGATGATGACGGCGGAATAAAATTCCTATTATACTTCTGCCTTTCTCTCATACAGTTGGAATAATTCAGCATACAGAAAACAAAATTATATATCATATGAATACACACAAAGTAATTTAAATAGTAAATATTTTACAAGTCATGTACACTAAAAGTAAGAAGATATAAGTGCACATGTTCATAATATTTCAAAAATGTAGTTCTTTTTAAACGGAAATCAATCACAAAGAAGTAATTAGTAGATTATAGTTTGATTAAAATGGCAACAATGTGAGCTTCATGCGCACTCCAAAATCTGTTATTCAGGTGGGTACCGTAAGTACAAATGTGTGTATTGTTGTCCGTCACTATTTGTGTATAATAAACGTACATACAGTTTGAACGCGTTATCATGCTTAATCAACGATATATTGAAAAAAGGAAAGTAGATACTTAAAAAAGTTTAGTAAAGTATAAATACTAACTTATTGTTTGTGTTTTTATAGATATACACTTCTTGGACGAACAAGTAGTAGTGCCACTTGGTGAACAATTTGAAGTTGTCTGTACGATTGCAAGTGACGCTGGAATATCTGATGCAGCTATAACCGTTACTCTATCTAATGGTACAACCTACGATGTATGTGAGGTAACTGATCCACCCTCTAATGATACAGTAACGTGTCAGGACGGATATGAAGCCATTGTACTAGAAGATCAAGTTGAATGGTCAGTGGTTGTTACCGGAACAGCAGCGTGTCATCACGAGGGAACTCTACATTGTTTTTCATCTAGCAACAGTATGATCAAAGCAGTCAGTCAGTTGGCGATCACTCGTAAGTAGAAACATATACATGTGCAGGTAAGCGAATTTACGAACGTGTAATGTTTACACATCACTTACACACAGTTCAGTTAGGGTATTAGTAGAGTGACACATTGGTAGAATCCACATTCACGATGTAATCCAATTATAACGGCTCGTACAAACAACTGCATAATTCCAATGCTAAATGATCTCTACCTGTTCAGACAATGATTTTAATCTTTTGTAATTTATTTGTAAAATTGGGTCATCCTGCATTTTTTGCGGTGGGGATTTGGACTTTTAATATATTTTTGACTTATTTGTGTGAATTGCACAGGGTAGTTGTGGGTGTTACTGATTGCTTTGCTCGGCTAGTTAAGTTGAGTGCTGCCTTCCGTGTCCAATTTCCTCATACCCTTTTGTGGGCTAACATAACCTGCATAATGTTACGATGTTATGAGATGTTCACATTCCTTAAATAGTTGTGAAAGTGAAAGCATAGCAGTTGCACATTACTTACATGCATACGATTATGAACGTCTGCTAAGTATATGTTCATTCCAGTGTTACAGTCCATTTACCAAGGGATAGAAAATGACTTTGTTGGTCTTATCTGCATCTTTGTGTTTAGTACATAACTTGTGCATGTATCTTCATCAGTGCAAGAGCTTCCACCTAGGTTCTGTTCTTGAATCAGCTTTATCCCACTATGGGACAGGTGAGCCACCAAGCCCCCTCGTTTTTCTTACGAATTTATGTACATTGTATGATACTTTCATGTTATAAACACACTAGTTATAGGTTATTCCTCTAAATACATTTGCAGGACAAATTGGTAATGTGTCACTTAGTGTTCAAGTAGCGTTCGATGGGAATGCTATTAGAGCAGATGGATTGACATGTACGGCTGATGTAGGGTACCCGTCCCCGGATCGTGTACTCAAGATTGAAAGTCGGACAAATTCTACTACAAGTTATTCAGTTTTTGCTGAAAGTGAATCATCAGGAGGATGCGAGGTTGAGGAAACCATTTCCACTAAATCTAATTTTGCTTTTCAACTTTCTGACGATGGAACGGAGTTCAGATGCGTAGTTTATGAAGGGGAAACAGTGTTAGAAGAGTCAAGTATAGAAACACTGTCAGTGTTTGCAAGTGAGTTACCCTATACTTATTAAGTTAATGGTATTATTCGTACTTATCGGATTGCTGATTATATTGAAGACTATTTAACCCGTTATGTCGACAATCATCAAGCACCAAGCAATAGCCTACGTTTTATAAGTGAAATGTTATGTGATTTTACTTGAGCTCGACGCTGCAAAATATTTGTTTATTTGTGATAGTTATGCAATCCCAACCCACATGTATTTGCTTTGTCTAAATGAGTACTTATATAAAATGTGGACAACTGTGCCATATTGCTTTAAAGATACGGGATACTTCGCTTCTATGGAATTCATAATCTTTTAACAATTGCAACAATTTCTTAATGTTGTACATTCGTTTACTTGTAGATGAATGCCCTACTGACACTGACGATTACGTATATCTGCCACATCCTGTGTATGATACTCACTATTTGTGGTGCTATCAAAGTGGAACCCTCGCCGTGCAGGAATGTCATGGTGGATCGTGTTTTAACGCAACGGCTGATGCAGCTGACCAACCAAGTTGTGTTATTTGTCCGGAGCCGGTGGTACAAAATAGACGTAAGACAGCAACAGTTTGAAATAATTTTACATCAAGTGTTTCTTCATTGACGTTATCTTTAATTTGAACTGGTCAACAGTGATGTACCAGGGTTGTACCAGAATTACGTAGACTTTTGTCATAAATTTCATACTATTCATCATACAAACAAATAATTTTATGTGGAATGCAAATAATGTTAACTCCGTAAGTACGCGAAATTTCAAAGCCGTATCTCATTTGGATCAAATGCTGAACCTTCCAGGGATAGATAGGGCTACGGTATGCAGAGCACGACAATGGAACGTACAACACGACGTCGGCGCAACTTCAAGGATAAATGAATTTCTTAATTGTCCACTGTGTAGCTATAAAGATTGGCTCAATCGTATAAAAACCTACGAATGTTTATTAACTTCATTAAGTGTGATTAACAGTTCCAAGATATAATCAGCAATGTCTCACATAACCCAAATAAAAGAACTTCGATCCAGATCGATTTTGTCATAGAAAAAGCTTAGTGATGTCGCATTCGTCGTTGGTGTTCGCCGTCAGCCCATGTCTTCATGTTCATGGGATTTCCAGCGTATTCCGCTGACGTCATATTTTCACTTGTGACGTGCAGCAGCTGTTATTTGTTTCGTACCATAAATCAACAACGGTTACCTTTATGAAGGCGAAATTTACAGAGTACGTTCCAATGATATTGCACTTGTCTGGCACGAAGTCGCGTTAGAATTAGACTTGATATCGGTGAGGTTATAAGTCGTTGAATAATGCCAAAATGTTTTTAAAATTCGCTGCCTCGCCTATCCAACTTTTGGTTGTTATGGCGACAGATTGAATAGCATTCTGACATTCTGTTAGAAATTATTGTTTACCAATTCTTTTGAAAACGGTTAGCAGTTTTTCTACCTCAAATTTGGTGATAATACGTTCCTAAATAAAAAATTTATCACAAAAAGCCTACGTAATTCTGGTACATCCCTCGTATTTATACTAAAAATTACATACATGCATTAAGTTAGCATATAGGTATTAAGTTCTGGTCCGTGTAATTAGAAAATATTCAACGAGATTAGATTAAGACTTGGCTCACACTCATTGGAAATCGAAACTGGTAGAAATGCAAAAGTTAATATAATTGATACACTTTGTAAATGATGTAATCAAAACGTTTAAGAATCTGTATATCTCGTGTTGTCCATTATATCACGAATAGAGAAGCAAACATTGTATTACACCATCATTCTTATCTTTACAAAATTTAGTTAATCGTTATCACGTTTGAAAAATAAAACCATAAGAAATATTGCAAAATATATAAATTCTTGTAAGACACGAAAAGCTTAACCTTCTCATTCTAAGCCGTCAATAAGTTTTAATATGTTAAATATTACCATTTACCATTTCATATTCACCCTGCACAGTAATTACGGTTTTAGTGCATGATACATGTATGATACATGATCATGTACCGTAGGTTGTTTTTGATAGTAATGTACTGTAAGTAAACGATGTAATTATTTATGTTTATCAGGGTTGTTTCTTATTTAGCATCATAGTGTAATGAAATTTGTGCACTGTAAACTTTAATTTGAGACCCGACTGTACGTATATAAACGTAAATATTGCATTGTTTCTCACTATATTTTCAGCAACGTTTGAAAACGATTCCTATTTACTTTACGTGGGAGACACAGAAGTGATTGTATGTGATTTTTACGGCGAGGATGTTTCGTACGTCGTTGTGTATGATTCTAATCGGACGAATCAGGTCAATGTTTCTGTGGATGGTACTGAAAGAGGTATTGGAGCCTTTACGGTTGACCAGACAGGAACGTTCTTCCAAGACACACATACACGTGTAGCGGTAAACGTCGATCTACAAAACTGGTGTACTAATGGTGGCGTTATAGGCAACGATACATTTACTTGCGAAATCACGTACAAAAACGGAAACACACGAACCACTGATACATCTGTTGAAGTTCATAGTAAGTATCTGCAAAATGCATTTCAAACTTTAACTCCAATTTAAATTGTCGGAGTAATGAAAAAAACGTTGCTTAACCTATGTTAAATGTCTTCATTTGTACTATATCTATCAAGGCTGTTAAGAACAAGGAGTGACAGAGTACAGCATGTCAAAGATGCGCTTTAATGTGATTTAAAAGGGATTTAGATGCATAAACAAGGAATGTATTAATTCTAATGATAATAAATATGGAACAGAAGCTCATGGTGGAGTCAAATGTACATTTGTTAAAATAAGGTGAACTTTGAAAACCAGAAATTAACAACGAAAATAGTAATTAAACTTTATAGGAGTACTTGGCAGGTATGGTCTATAATAGCAAGTATGTCCTAACATTGGAATGTAACAAAATTAACCGTGCATGATGATGATGAATATCATTTACATTATAAACCGATCTCCCGACGTCAGCTAAAGGTGTATTTTCATATTATGGGTGCCCTATGCATTTATTTTGTAGTACTTCATATTTATGGGGTTGGTCGGTCCCTTTGCCATGACTGTAGATATGATTTATCATATTGCTTCCTCAAAACTATGATGTTCACACACATAGTCCATGTATCCCGTCATATTAGGTTGACCAATTCACATGTGCCAATGAGCTTTGGTAATATACTGTGCGTCTATTCTTTCATAAATGGTTCTTCTTGTGTTATCAATGGTAAGATGCGTTCTATGGTGTATAGATCGACTAGATTCCAATATTTGTTCTTTCTCACCACCTATATCAAATTAACACTTATGCCTTGTTCATTTAAGAATCTGCGGGCATACCAGAGTTCACCAGATCAGTGGAAATCGTTGAAGGCAAGGATTCTACTGCTGAGCAGTTATTGATGTGCCAAGGTGAACTAGGAAATCCTGCAGGGAGTATGGAAATTGAACTAGATAGGACTGGAGTTTATGAAACGTTCTTAGCGCTACCTGATGGACTTAAGGACACCGCTGATTATTGGATTGTGATGGTTGATAATGAAGACACCGAATGTGGAGTTTTCCAATCTATTGGGTTCGCTTTGAGAGCTGTCACGATGTCAATGCACCTTACAAACATGCGCTGTGTGATCAGGCCACCCGATGAAAATTCCGAAACACAAGTTTCACAACCACGTGTACTGAAAGTTGTTGAAGGTAAAACTATAGCAAATACTACGGTTTTACATACAATGTGATAAATGAACTAAATTATAAAAAATATTCAGAAAAAAATGAATAATGTACGTACATGTGTGTTATCGTAGAAGATCATACATGTATATGTACATTATCGTTCATATGCGCAGTTATTAATCACACTGGCCGCCAACTCATACGAACTCCAAACCGTGATATATCACAGAAAAACTACGATATATTTCCTGATTATAACATAACCAATATTTCGCATCTGACAACACATCAAGAAATAATAGCCGCTGTATATCTTTCTTCCTTGGAATTAAATAATAATGTAAATATTTATTTTCAGCTTCACACTGTACTGGGTCTACTATTTTTGGGAATGTTGCACATCCCTATTATTGCCATTCTGCTGTATCTTGTTATGCTGATGGAACAATTCAAGGCGTTCCTGACAAATGTCCCTCTGATGATCGATGTTTTGATCCAAGCTCTAGTTCCTGTGACATCAGCTGTGAAGAAGTCGGATGTGTGTACCAACGTAAGTTAGGTTTATTTATAATTTGTGTTTTAATAGACACAACAACTATATTGTATTTACATCATTTGTAGAATTATAAAATACCAATCTGAAGGTAAGTTTCTGGATCCAATTTCCGAACAAAAAACATAATCTGAGATATATTATATGTGATAGTTGCCTTGGCAAGCAGGACTTAACATTGGTATCACAAAACAGAAAACACTATTTTTGTTTAATTCTGTAAAATTTAGAGAGCTTGAACTTCAGGGTTATCTCAAATACAAACTCTGGTATGAGCGAAATCTCAATTTGTGATGGGATTTCTACTTGAGATTTTTCGGGAAATTGGGGTCAGGTAACATTATTGTACATTTGCATGTAATAATTCAATTCAGTGCATACTTAATCTTACTTAATATGACTTCTCTCAAGCATACTATGTGTGCCTTTATCGTGTCTATGGAAGTTTTAATCACTTCTGTGTGATGTTTTCCCCTTACATTATAGCAATCGTTTGTGATGAAACAGAGAGCTGGTCTCCTGAAGGTTCTGACGTGGAATTTAATTGTAATATACTGGATATAGAAGAAGCTGTGACTACGATATCAACAAATGATGAAAAGTTCAACGTCGACGAACTTCCCTTCAATCAGCAAGTTATAGCTGAAAATGTTAACGTAACGGTGACAGAAAGTACAGTGAGACTTAGTGTAGTCAATGTTTCGTGTGACAATGATCTGGAGTATAATGTAACTGTTAACGATCAATGGACCAAGCAATTGACTCTTAGAGTAGAAAGTAAGAAGCTTACTGCAAATAATATTTGTCAAATTTCTTAATGATACATGTACGAGTAAACACGTTATTGGTAAACACGGACTTGGATCTGGATTAAACGTCCGTGTATGTATAATTTTTTGAAAAAACAAGAAAAAATGTCAGAAAATTACTCTTTACTTATGGAAAAACAACCTGTTTCAACTTCAGTTTGGTCAACATGACAAGTTCCGATTTTTATGAAAATTGACTCAGATCAGAAGCGCCATGTGATGCTGCTTTTAAATATGTATCATTCTTATAAAGTCGAAAGCAGTACGACACTCGAGCTTTTCATTCTAAGCCAGCAATATGTTTTATTTGTTAAATATTACCATTTTATATTCACTCTGCATATACGAGGGGTGTACCAGAATTACGTAGACTTTTGTCATAACTTTTTTATTTGGGCATGTATTATCACCAAATTTGCCGTAGAAAAACCTCAAGCCTTTTTCAAGAGAATCGGTAAAAATATTTTCTAACAAAATGTTAGAAATCCATTTAACCTGTCGCCATAGTAACCAATAGATGGATAGGCGGGGCAGCGAATTTTAAAAACATTTTTGGCATCATTCAACTGCTTATACCTCACAGATAACAAGTCTAATTTTAAAGCGACTTCGTGACATACATGCGCAATATCCTTGGAGCGTACGCTGTAAATTTCGCCTTTATAAAGGTTGCCGTTGTTGATTTCTGTTACAAAACAACCAACAGCTGTTGCGCGTCACCAGTGAAAATATGACGTTAGCGAAATACGCTGGAAATTGCATAAACATGAAGTTGTGTGTGAACCTCGGGATGACGCCAGAACAAACGCTTTAAATGTTGGAACCTGCTACCTTTAAATCTCTTGTATCGACTTACCTGATTTTCAAACGACACAAGCGCATCAATCGTGGTCGAGACCGAATTAAACGACATGGACCGACGGCGAAAACCAACGGTGAATGCGACGTCACCAAGCGTTTCTAGGACTACATCGACCTTGGTTGACGTTCTATTATAAGGGTTATATGCGACATTACTGGTTATAAATTGGACCTTTATTACATTTAAGGTAGTAACTAAACATTCGTAAGTTTTGTGTACGGTTGATTCCATCTTTATAGCTACTATGTACACAATTAGGAGCTTCACCTATCCTGGAAGTTCCGCCGACGTCGTGACGTTCCGTTGATGTGCCCCGCATACCGTACCCCTATCTGTCACCGGAAGCTGCAGAATTTGATCCAAATAAGATATGGCTTTGAAATTTCACGTACTCACGCAGTAAATATTATTTGCACTCCACGCAAAATTATTTGTTTGTATGATGAATGGTATGGAACGTATGGCAAAAGTCTACGTAATTATGGTACACCCCTCGTATATTACGGTTATATTGCATGATACATGCACACGTACAAAAGATATATTTTATCAGGGCTGTTATATGAAAAGCATCTTAGTGTAAAACTTATTATTTTGACTTAGGATTAAAACTTGTGATGCACATATTTCATGCAAATATCAAAAGAAACATTAGAGAAAACATTACATTTTTCAACTAAGGTGCTTTTGCTTTATAAATACCGGCCCAGGCCAGCTAAATGTGTATTTTATTGTTTAGCTGATCCAGGCACCCCAACAATAATGATTCCAGAAGTACTTAACGCGAACGAGGAAATGGTCATTCTTTGCAGTGGGCCTGTCGGTCGAGATGAAACAAATAGTGAAATATAGGGAAATATAATGGGGTTGAATCCGGTTGTCGAGGGTCGAGGAAGTAGCGCATATTTTACCATCAACTGCCCCCACAGGACTGGCGAATGGCAGGAGTTTGACAAGCAAAAAAGTCCCAACCCATCCCCGGGATGGGGCCGTGGATGCAACTGACTGATGCATTATCAAAATATACACCGAAATAAAATACTAATGTTCAATGAGAATTGCATCTGAGCAATGTGTGTGTAATAGATGTAATCAATGCAATGGGTGGAACTTGTCAAACTATTTATTTCGTTTCGTGTTTGACATCAATACGATGTGGTAGTCACTTAGCACTCTTCAATACCTAAGGCTTCCACAGCTTGCTGTTCCTGTAGCTAGTAGCATAAGTAGCAAGCTATGGAAGTACACGACTGTATTACGTCTTTTGTAGACAAACTTGTGCAACAAACACAAACGTGATCTGAAATATGTATTGATATACGTGCACTTACTGCTAGATCTGGGCGAATTTTTTTCCACAATACTCAACATAAAAGGAATAACACGATGGATAGAAAATTTTTTAACAATCATTGAAATACATGTAACTGTTTATTTCCTTTTCCAGGATGGTGACGACTTTATTGTTTATTCGGATAATGTAGAGTCATCGGTTAACTCGGATAATTGCAAGCACACTGGTGTTAATGCTGTGACGTTTTATCCAGACCAAAGTTGGAATAACTCAGTCATTCTGTGTGTTACTAAGAGTGGTAATACCACATATAATGTATCCACGGAAGAAACATTTACAATAGAACCATCAGGTATACATTACGATATAGACATTTTATATTAATTGACATTGTCCTTTTAAAAGGCGTATTTTAGAATCTATTAAATGAGGCTTTGTTTGTCATTTAACTGTTCTATTTTCTAATGCATGCATTTAGTATTTTGTGATATTTACAAGCAATACTCCGCTGATGCGATAAAGTTAAATTGTTACTATTTCTTTGATGCATAATGAGTTTGCCTATGGGTATTGGCCTATGCAGTAATAGTGCACCTGTCGCATTGTTAACGTCCTATGTTGAAGTACAACATGCATTATGAAACAAACTATTGCATTCATTACCAATAATTTTTCTTTGCAGCCATTTATTTTGAAGAAGCCAGGGGTGTAGGAATCATTGGAATGAACTACACCATGACGTGTATCATTGAGAGTATGGTTGGATTGACGGATATTGTCATAACGCACGATAAAGACCCAACAGACATTAAGAATACTGAAGGCGTTTATATTGTTGAAAATGAGATAAATGAAATAATCGCAAACTTGACCATTCTGAAGACTATTCAATGTGGAGACGACGGTGTTTACTACTGTAAAACAATCGGTTCCAGTGACGCATCACAAGCGGAAACATCATTGGAGATACAATGTTAGTAATTATATTTGTGTATGAGAAAGATCTGAAAGATCGGACAGGGGGTAGCACTTTACCTAAGTAGCCGAGCAAAGAACACATTAACAACATCGCATAACACAAAAAACGGAACAATAACCCAACATCACCTAAAGCAATAATGAAAAGTCCAAGTCCCTGCTGTAAAAGAGCTGGAATCTTGTTGAAATCGTATTGAATATATATTGTTTAGATTAATGTAGAAATCTATCCCGGTATATGCAAACATTAATTTGTACGAAACTGACAATATCAGGAAATATCTCATGACTTTGCTTTTATCCCGGCGAGTATAACAAGTATGTACAGTATACTCTTATAAATAATATGCTAGTTTTATACAGGGTGTTAAAAAAGAAAGTACAACAATGTACATAATTTAAGTGTATTTTGTTAATTAGACATAATGAAACCGGATATTTATCTACATGACACGAGACGTCTTAAAAATAAATGCTGGGTGGACTATGTTTTTTTGTACATATATTATTTGTATTTATGTAAAATAATTCCAAATGTCCAGCAAATATAACTGCTGATTATAAGTTATTTTAATGTCAAATCGAATATCACAAATTAATGTTTAAACGTTGATCTGACATTGGCACGTGTCAAATATTGTAAAAGTATTACACATCCTATTGTTTGTTATTTGCAGGGAACTCTGGAAATCCAATTACGGATTTATCCGTTGATATCGTAGAAGGTAGTTCTCCCTGGGGCGGTTTCGAAACTTTGTGTACAGCTGAGCTTGGATCAAACAATGCCTCCATTTTCATACAAACAAACAGAAATGGAACGTTTGAAAACTTGACTGAGGTAGACTCTCCATCATATCCCATAATTGACCAGAATGCCTCCATGTGTACTAACGTTAAAACGATAGCATTTGTGAATACCTATACAGCAGATTGGAATGAAACTATATTTCGTTGTGTGGTACAGGACGTCGACAGTACAAAGATGGACGCGGAAACCATATATGTTGTGCCAGGTAAGTCAGGAATATCAAACGAACAGAATACAGGTAATTGCTAAAAATTATTTGATGCATGAGCTAATTTTGAATTAAGTCATCACACAGGTTTCCTTGCGTAAACACGCAATGCTCTCCTGAATATGTGTATTCAAATCAATCATTAAGGTCTTTGGATATGGAAAATGTTAATCATAACTTGTCTAACCAGGAACTCTGTCAGGTGATACTTTAAATAGCGTTATATAACGCGTGTGCTGGACGGACTGGTGTTCATATCGAATCGTATTATACATTATACTGATTGAGAAACCTCATGTAATGTTATGTTCACTTATTTGCAGAAAGCATATGCGATAATGTGGACATTGGCACTCCAGTACCAAATCCATATGATTGTCGAGGTCGATTTTTTTGTTCTGATAATGAGAAGAGGCTTCAACCTTTCAAATTATGTCAAGGACCAGAAGAATGTTATGATTATGATATACCAGCGTGTGTTGATTGTAAAGATGTTGGCATGTGTAAGTTTTAATTTTATTTATATAAGAGTATTGTAATCCTAAATTAATATGTTTTAACACAAAAAAGAAATTAGGAAATCGGTCAAGGACAACATTTGTATGACATTTTGCACACGATGGAATAATAATCGCATGACTGATTATGCATACTTTAGTAGGTGATATTGAGTATTTAAAAAAAAGAATTGTCAAGGCAATGATATAAAACTTATTCGTTTAAGTCAAGACATAAGGGTGTATACTTCGAAAAGTTGTTAAGCATAATAATATACATTTTTTCTTTTCAGGTCGAGAAGATCCGTTGGATATAAAACCATGTATGTATACATCTTTTAACTTCTTTAAAAAGCTTAAAAATGAATATTCAGTTTTCAAAAAATATGAAAAATAGCAAGAATCGAATTTCATTTGTTATAATTAAGTATTGATCCTTGGAATCATTTCTATAGACAAATACTAATAAATGGGCAAACTATTTTTAAAATCTGAAACTATCCGAGGACAACCATGTCTGTAGAACATTTTTATAGGTTTTCAATAGCGTGTGTATAGCAAGGAATTGATGTTTTCAATTAAATATCCGAACATGTTTTTCCCTTTTTCAAATTATAAGAAACTTAGTTACTACCGTTTACTTAGTCTATAGGTATGATTTAGTTTTAGCAAATATATATTTAGAAATAAACAATACACGACGCCAAACAATCACCGTACTGGTTTATGATGTTTAAATGTATGACAAATCCATTGTTAATGCATGTTTGTGTGTCAAAATGATTACAATAATAATAATATTATACCTCTAGACTTGGATTGCACGGCCGCAGTTGGAACGATAGGAGAGAATGTCTCAATAGTCTGCACTGAACACCATATAACAGTTGATGATTCATCTACTAATGTTACATTGATTCGGGATGGGGAGACTATAATTGCTACACAGTCTCCAACAGGGACTGGACCAATAGACGTAGATACAACCACACCAAATCTAGTGCTTCAACCAACAGCAATAAACGTCAACTTTGATCCTGTTGGCTGTGACGATAAAGGAGACTATGTAATACGGGTTCACAATGGTACAGTTGAAATTGAGGCTACATCAAAGTTGGACGTCGACAGTAAGTTTGAACATTATGATCTTCAGTTTTACTTATAGTTGTTAACTTTGTCGTCGTTAATCAAAATACATCATTCATTCTTCCTTCGATCTCCGTTTTGCAATGTTGACATGCATTTTATTGTAACTGGTTGATAATATTGTAAATGAACCCAATTTTAAAAAAATACTTGGAAACATAGGTGGTACAGAGATGGTAGTCACAAAGCATCTTAAGTGCAAAAATCTTACACATTCCTTAAATGTATCAGTTAAACAGGAAACAAAAGATTATCAAATGTTGACATTGTTTTCAAGCGTTATGTAAAGCGCTGCAATAATACTAAAGTAACCAAAAAACTATACGATATGTTCAGTGTCTTGGAATAATCTGTGCAGTTTAATTTTTGAACTTTAGTCAATATATTCAAGTTTTCCTTTAAGCTGCTTTGTGAAGGGTATTAAATAAGTGGAACCGTTTTTGGTACAGCCTCGGAACCAACTATTTCGGCATCACTTGATGAATACTATCGTGGGGTAGAGATGACTATCAGCTGCGCAGGACCAATTGGCAAACCACAAGGTTCATTGGAACTAACGGTTAAAAGTACATCTGACGGCAGTTTTGAAACTGTGTCAGATAACATGGATGTTAGTTATGATGCTGATAATTGTACATATGTTGGTGAACTGAGTCACTCGTATGTTGTTAGTGACGCTGATGAAGGTTTCGAGTACAGGTGTAAGGCAGTAGGACATGACAACCAGTCGTTTGTGTCAAACATAGAAACAGTAAACGTTGTTGATGCAGGTACGTGCCCTGATTATATTGCTGGCTTAGAATGAGACAGTCGTAAGTACAAAAACGATATTTTGAGAAAACAATAAAATACTGTCTGAAAATTACTCATGTGGTAAAACAAGCGGTTTCAACAAGTTTGGTCAACATGACAAGTTCCTATTAGGCTCGTAAGAGGCTATTTTGTAATGTAGATTACAAATAAGTACGAGCCGTATAAGGTTGAAAGTAGTTCCGTCCTTTTCATTCTAAACCAGCTATGTATGTATGATGATATTGATATCGGAATATGGTTCCTATTATACCTAAGCCTTTCTCTCATTCAGTTGGTATAACTCAGCATACAGAAAACACAATAATATAACATATGAATACACATGTAAACAATTGAATAACAGTAAATATTTTACAAGTCATTTACACTAAAAGTAAGAAGATATATATGCGCATGTTCAATATATTTCAAAAATGTAGTTCTTTTTAAACGGAGGTCAATCACAGTAATTATTAGATTATAGCTTGATTAAAATGGCATAAATTCTAGAATCTGTTACCCAGACGGGTACCATAAAATGTCTAATTATCAGAAATTATTTGTGTCAATAAACGTACACAACATTTGAACGCGTTATCATGCATAATAAGTGATATATTGAAAAAGACAGGTTTATTCTTAAAAAAAGTTTGGTAAAGTATAATTAGAATAAATTATTTTTTGCGTTTTATAGATATACACTTCTTGGACGAACAAGTAGTAGTGCCACTTGGTGAACAATTTGAAGTTGTCTGTATGATTGCAAGTGACGCTGGAATATCTGATGCCGCTATAACCGTTACTCTATCTAATGGTACAACCTATGACGTATGTGAGGTGACTGATCCACCCTCTAATGATACAGTAACATGTCAGGACGGATATGTTGCCATTGTACTAGAGGATCAACTTAAATGGTCAGTGGTCGTCTCAGGAACAGCAGCGTGTCATCATGAAGGAAATCTACATTGTTTTTCTCCTAGCAACAGTCAAATCCAGGCAGTCAGTCAGTTGGCGATCACTCGTAAGTAGAAACATCTACTGGCCACCAAGTTCGCAAAGAATTAGTTTTCAGTATTAGAATCAATGTAATATATACGTATCACTTACATACTTTTATAGACGTCCACGCATGATCTGTATACAGTTATGATGTGTTCACAACCCTTGAACACGTAACTAGTGATTGCATACAATTATGAACGTCTGCTAAGTCATTCTGATTATTAATGCATTGTAATGCGAGATCAACACATTGTATATTTTAAAAATATTAGCCAAACATCGCAAACATAGTTTGGCGACATACATGTAGTGTATTTGCATTTATGAATCGATTAAAAAAGCCTTGAGTCAATTTGTTTAACAATATAACTGATTTGTTCCGTTCTTGAACCAGTTATGTATTGCTATGGATTCCAGTGTTACAGCCCTTTAAGGGTTAGAAAATGACTCCGCTGTTCTTAAGTTAAAGTTTTATTAAATTTTAACTCATCTTGCGCACACCATGTACCACAATAAGAACTGGTTTGAAATGGCTGCAAATTCCATAATGGTACAAACAGAAATCCCTAGTTCTACGCTAGTCTAATACAAAACGTGTGCATGAATCATCATAAGGGCTATCACAGAGGTTCTATTCTTGAATTGGCTATATCCTACTATAGTACATGTGAGCTTCCAATGCTTTCTCGATTCTTCTGAATTTATGTACATTGTTTGATACTTTCATATTACAAATACACTAGTACATATACAACTATTGGTTATTACTCTAAATATTTGTAGGACAAGTTGGGAACGCTTCGCTTACTGTTCCAATAACAATTGATGGGAGAGCCATTCCAGCTGGTGAATTGACATGTACTGCTGATATAGGGCATCCGTCCTCAGGTCGTGTACTCAGGATAGAAAGTAGGACAACTTGTAAAACAAGTTATTCAGTTTTTGCTGAAAGTGAATCATCAGGAGGATGTGAGGTTGAGGAAACCATTGCCACTAAATCAAATTTTGCGTTTCAACTTTCGGACGATGGAACGGAGTTCAAATGCGTTGTCTATGAAGGGGATGCAGTGTTAGAAGAGTCGAATATAGAAACGATGTCAGTGTTTGCAAGTGAGTTATCATATATAATTATTAAGTTAATTGTACTATACTTTTATCGGATTGCCTGTCATATTGAAGACTATTTTCAATCTGAATGCTATTTTACACAAAAATCGACATGTCTCGTACTAAGTTTGTTACCCGTAACCATTATCACAAAATGTAGTAATTGTATGTATCTGTAACTGTAGCATCTAAACATGTTATTCATGGTCTGCGTGCTAAAAGTTGATTATCCGCAGATCGAGGGCTTGATATCGTTTATATTTTAACATGGCTATGATTGGATGGTATCAACCACTTGTGCAACAATAGAATGGCTTATTCTGATCTTTAAATTACCAGTTACTTCAGTCCTTGTCCACACTTTGAACCTTTGCTTCTGGTGATGAGCAATGTAAAGCAAAAGCTTGCGTTTTATATGTGAAATAACTATGTTATATGATTTTACTTGAGCTCGACGTGGTAAGATATAATGTAGTGTTCAAACGGTCAGATGGGCTGCATGAAGCGTGCGTTACCTAGTAATGACATAAATGGTATGAGGTAAAGACATCGATTAGCTTCATTATCACTTATCATGACTAACTTAAAGCAACCATACATTTAGTTTTTGATAGTTATGCAACCTGAAACAGTGTGCATTTATTTTGTCTTGGAATACTCGTGTTCAATGCATTACCATACCATTTAAAATAAGATGGTCTACTTCGCTACTTGTGTAATTCATACTCTTTTAACAAATGCACTAGTTCTTCATGTAAGATATGTTTTATATTCATTTACTTGTTTAGATGAATGTCCTACTGACACAGACGAGGATATCTTTCTGCCACATCCTGTGTATGATACTCATTATTTGTGGTGCTACCAACGTGGAAACCTCGCCGTGCAGGAATGTGCTGGTGGATTGTGTTTTAACGCAACGGCTGATGCAGCTGACCAGCCAAGTTGTGTTATTTGTTCGGAGCCAGTGGTACAAAATATACAACATAGACGTAAGATAGTAACAGGTAATAATGAACTTGCATGTTTATTGTTACTGTTTGATAGTAGTGTAAATGAAACAACATTAACAAAATACTTAAAAACAATGTGAATTTCCACATTGTATTGAGGTGCTCAGTTAAACAGGAAACATAAGATTATCAACTGTTTACATTGTTTTGATGCGTTATGTGAAGCGCTACGTAAATTACCTAGAAACTATGAGATATTGTCAGTTTCTTGCAAAATATGCGCAATCAATATTTGAACTTTAGTCATAATATTTGAGTTTTTCTTTAAGATGCTTTGTGTATACCGGCCCATTTATTACCCATAGTTGTATAGTTTCAGGTTCAATATTGGAACCAACTATATCAAAATCACTTGAGGAATACTATCGTGGGGTAGATATAACTATCAGCTGTGCAGGACCAATTGGCAAACCAGAAGGATCGTTAGAACTAACGGTTAAAAGTACACCGGATGGCAATTTTGAAACGGCGTCAGATAACATGGATGTTAGTTATGATGCTGATAATTGTACATATGTAGGTGAAGTGAGTCACTCGTTCGTTGTTAGTGACGCTGATGAAGGTTTCGAGTACATGTGTAAGGCAGTAGGACATGACAACCAGTCGTTTGTGTCAAACATAGAAACAGTAAACGTAGTAGATGCAGGTACGTTTTCGGTTTATTTGTAAAAACTATATCGCTGAGTTAGAATGAGAACGTCGTAAGTGCAAATTCGATATTTTGAAAAACAGAAACAACTGTCAGACAATTCCTCCTCTTAACTTATATTCCAACTACAATTTGGTCAACATGACACGTTCCGATTGTCATGAAAATAGGCACATAAGAGGCACCCTTTGATACTGGTTTTAAATATGTTGCAGTCTCATAAGACGTAATTCTAAGCCAGCTATATATACGTATGTATAATGCAGAGATTTTCCCATGGCGTTTTAATGTTTGGGCCCAGTGAGCTTGGATTCCGAAATCATTTTGCCAGTGCGCTTATAATTTGAATTGCGCTTAAAATTGCGCTTAAAAAGTCATACCTGAGGAATTAAATATGTCTTGCAAACAATGCATCACATTCAAGAATGTGTTAATTGGTTTTATTTCATGTGGAAAAGTTGGTATCTGATAAATATTGTGTATATCGGTGATATGGCCCATATAACCTTCAAAATTTGAACCATTTCACCCCCAGATGATTTTTTTTTCAAAATATTGGACGGGGCACCCCTACCGTTCCCACCCTTTTTGCGCTTGGAAAAAATTGGAAATCCCTGTAATGATGATGACGGCGGAATAAAATTCCTGTTATACATTGTACTTCTGCCTTTCTCTCATACAGTTAATTCAGTATACAGACAGCAAAATTATATAACATATGAATACACACAAAGTAATTTAAATTATAGTAAATATTTCACAAGTCATTTACACTAAAAGTAAGAAGATATAAGTGCACATGTTCATTAAATGTCAAAAATGTAGTTCTTTTTAAACGGAGGTCAATCACAAAGAAGTAATTAGTAGATTATAGTTTGATTAAAATGGCATAATTATACACTAAGTTATTGTTTGTGTTTTATAGATAAACACTTCTTGGACGAACAAGTAGTGGTGCCACTTGGTGAACAATTTGAAGTTGTCTGTAGGATTGCAAGTGACGCTGGAATATCTGATGCCGCTATAACCGTTACTCTATCTAATGGTACGACCTACGATGTGTGTGAGGTGACTGATCCACCCTCTAATGATACAGTAACATGTCAGGAAGGGTATGAAGCTATTGTACTAGAGGATCAACTTGAATGGTCAGTGGTCGTCTCAGGAACAGCAGCGTGTCATTATGAAGGAACTCTACATTGTTTTTCTCCTAGCAACAATCAGATTCAGGCAGTCAGTCAGTTGGCAATAATTCGTAAGTAGAAACATCTACTGGCCACCAAGTTCATAAAGAATTTGTTTTCAGTATCAGAATCAATGTAATATTTACATATCACTTACATACTTTTATAGACGTCCACGCATGATCTGTATACAGTCATGATGTGTTCTCATCGTTTGAACACGTAACTAGTGAGTGCATACAATTATGAACGTCTGCTAAGTCATTTTGATTATTAATGCGTTGTAATGCGAGATCAACACATTGTATATTTTAAAGTTTGGCGACATACATGTAGTGTATTTGCATTTATGAATCGATTAAAAAAGCCTTGAGTCAATTATTTTAACAATAGTACTGATTTGTTCCGTTCTTGAACCAGTTATGTATTGCTATGGATTCCAGTGTTACAGCCCTGTAAGGGTTAGAAAATGACTCCGCTGTTCTTAAGTTAAAGTTTTATTCGATGTTAACTCAACTTGCGCACAACTTGTACCACAATAAGAACTGTTTTGGAATGGCTTCACATCCCGTAATGGTACGAACAGAAATCCCTAGTGGCACGCCAGTCTAATACAAAATGTGTGCATGAATCAGCATAAGGGCTACCACAGAGGTTCTGTTTTTGTATTGGCTATATCCTACTATAGTACATGTGAACTACCAAGGCCCTCTCGATTCTTATGAATTTATGTACATTGTTTGATACTTTCATGTTACAAATACACTAGTACATATACAACTATTGGTTATTACTCTAAATATTTGTAGGACAAGTTGGGGATGCTTCGCTTACTGTTCCAATAACGTTCGAGGGGAAAGCCATTCCAGCTGGTGAATTGACATGTACTGCTGATATAGGGCATCCGTCCTCAGGTCGTGTACTCAGAATAGAAAGTAGGACAACTTGTAACACAAGTTATTCAGTTTTTGCTGAAAGTGAATCATCAGGAGGATGTGAGGTTGAGGAAACCATTGCCACTAAATCTAATTTTGCGTTTCAACTTTCGGACGATGGAACGGAGTTCAAATGCGTTGTCTATGAAGGGGATGCAGTGTTAGAAGAGTCCAATATAGAAAAACTGTCAGTGTTTGCAAGTGAGTTATCATATATAATCATTAAGTTAATTGTACTGTACGTTTATCGGATTGCTTGTCATATTGAAGACTATTTTCAATCTGAATGCTATTATACACAACAATCGACATGTACTAAGTTTGTTACCCGTTACCCTTATCAAAAAATGTAGTAATTGTATGTATCTGTAACTGTAGCATCGAAACATGTTATTCATGGTCTTCTTGCTAAAGGCTGGTTATCCGTTGATCGAAGGGCTTGATATCGTTTATATTCTAGCATGACAATGGTTAGATGGTAACAACCACTTGTGCAACAATAGAATGGCTTATTCTGACCTTTAAATTTCATGTTACTTCAGACCTTGTCCACACTTTGAACCTCTATTTCTGGTGATGAGCAATGTAAAGCAAAAGCTTGCGTTTTATAAGTGAAATAACTATGTTATATGATTTTACTTGAGCTCAAGGTGGTAAGATATAATGTTTTGTTCAAACGGTCAGATGGGCTGCATGAAGCGTGCGTTACCTAATAATGACATAAATGGTATGAGGTAAAGACATCGATTAGCTTCATTATCACTTATCATGACTAACTTAAAGCAACCATACATTTAGTTTTTGATAGTTATGCAACCTGAAACAGTGTGCATTTATTTTGTCTTGGAATACTCGTGTTCAATGCATTACCATACCATTTTAAATAAGATGGTCTACTTCGCTACTTGTGTAATTCATACTCTTTTAACAAATGCACTTGTTCTTCATGTAAGTCATGTTCTGTATTAATTTGCTTGTTTAGATGAATGTCCTACTGACACTGACGATTACGTATATCTGCCACATCCTGTGTATGACACTCACTATCTGCGGTGCTACCTAAGCGGAAACCTCGCCGTGCAGGAATGTCATGGTGGATTGTGTTTTAACGCAACGGCTGATCCAGCTGACCAGCCAAGTTGTGTTATTTGTACGGAGCCGGTGGTACAACATAGACGTAAGACAGTAACAGGTAATAATGAACTTGCATATTTATTGTAACTGGTTGATAGTAGTGTAAATGAAACAACTTTTCCAAAAACTTAAAAACAGGTGCTCAGTTAAACAAGAAACATAAGATTATCAACTGTTTACATTGTTTTGATGCGTTATGCGAAGCGCTACGTAAATTACCCAGAAACTATGGAATATTGTCAGTTTCTTGCAAAATATGCGCAGGTCAATATTTGGACTTTAGTCATTATATTTGAGTTTTTCTTTAAGTTGCTTTGTGTATACCGGCCCATTTATTACCCATAGTTGTACTGTTTCAGGTTCAATATTGGAACCAACTATATCAAAATCACTTGAGGAATACTATCGTGGGGTAGAGATAACTATCAGCTGTGCAGGACCAATTGGCAAACCACAAGGTTCATTGGAACTAACGGTTAAAAGTACACCGGATGGCAATTTTGAAACGGTGTCAGATAACATGGATGTTAGTTATGATGCTGATAATTGTACATATATAGGTGAACTGAGTCACTCGTTCGTTGTAAGTGACGCTGATGAAGGTTTCGAGTACATGTGTAAGGCAGTAGGACATGACAACCAGTCGTTTGTGTCAAACATAGAAACAGTAAACGTGGTAGATGCAGGTACGTTTTCGGTTTATTGTAAATACTATATCGCTGGGTTAGAATGTGAAGGTCGGTAGTTCAAAACCGCTATTTGGAGAAAACAAATATTGTCTGATAAGTACTCTTTACCACATCGTTGAAACTATTCCTCATAAGAAGCGAAGAAGCGCATTATGGTGTTGACGTCTTATATGACGTACTTACGACCTTCTCATACTAGCGATTTATATGTATGTATCATGATGATGATGGCGGAATAAAATTGCTGTTATACTTCTGCCTTTCTCTCATACAGTTGGTATAATTCAGCATACAGACAACACAATTATATAACATATGAATACATTATAAAGTAATTTAAATTATAGTAAATATTTAAGTCATTTACTATAAAAGTAAGAATATTTATGCGTGCGTGTTCATTATATTACAAAAATGTAGTTCTTTTTAAACGGAGGTCAATCACAGTTATTACTAGATCTTAGTTTGAATAAAATAGCAAAAATTCTAGAATCTGTTACCCAGACGGGTACCATAAAATGTCTTATTATCAGTCATTATTTGTGTAAAATAAACGTACACAAAATTTGAACGCGTTATCATGCATAATAAGTGATGTATTGAAAAAGAAAGGTGTACACTTAGAAAAGTTTAGTAAAGTATAATTAGAATAAATTATTGTTTGCGTTTTATAGATATACACTTCTTGGAAGAACAAGTAGGAGTGCAACTTGGGGAACAATTTGAAGTTACTTGTATAATTGCAAGTGACGCTGGAATATCTGATGTTGCTATAACTGTTACTCTACCTAATGGAACAACCTACGATGTATGTGAGGTGACTGATCCCCCCTCTAATGATACAGTAACATGTCAGGATGGATATGAAGCTATTGTACTAGACGGTCAACTTGAATGGTTAGTGATCGTCACAGGAACAGCAGCGTGTCATCATGAAGGAAATCTACATTGTTTTTCTCCTAGCAACAGTCAAATCCAGACAGTCAGTCAGTTGGCGATCACTCGTAAGTAGAAACATTGTTACAGTCGCGAATTTACGAATGTGTAATGTTTACACATCACTAACACACAGTTCAGTTAGGGTATGAATAGAGTGACACAGTGGAAAAATCCACATTAACGGTGTAAATCCAATTATAAAGGCTCGTACAAACAACTGCATAATTCCAATGCTTAAATGTTCAGACAATGATTGTAATATTTTGTAATTTCTTTGTAAAATTGGGTCATCCTACATTTTTTGCGGCGGGGATTTCGACCTTTAATTTTTTTTTACTTATTTGTGTGAATTGCACAGTGTTATGGTGTTACTGATTTCTGTGCTCGGCTAGTTAAGTTAAGTGCTGCTTTCCGTGTCCGATTTCGTCATACCCTTTTGTGGGCTAGCATAATGTTACGATGTTATGAGATGTTCACATTCCTTAAATTTGTTATTACTCTAAATACATTTGCAGGACAAATTGGTAATGTGTCACTTAGTGTTCCAGTAGCGTTCGATGGGAAAGCTATTATACCAGGTGAATTGACATGTACTGCTGATATAGGGTACCCGGATCGTGTAATCAAGATTGAACGTAGGACAGATTCTAACACAAGTTATTCAGTTTTTGCTGAAAGTGAATCATCAGGAGGATGCGAGGAAACTATTGCCACTAAATATAATTTTGCGTTTCAACTTTCTGAAAACGGAACGGAATTCAAATGCGTTGTCTATGAAGGGGAAACAGTGTTAGAAGAGTCAAGTATAGAAACACTGTCAGTGTTTGCAAGTGAGTTATCTAATGCTTATTAAGTTAATGGTATTATTCGTACTTATATTGAATACTACTTTCAATCTCAATACTATCTTTTTACAATAATCAACATGTTCTTATCTTCTTACACGCAATACAGAATGTAGAACTAAATTTTGGGGTATGTCTCTGTACCATGTGCATTGTCACATGTTGTTTATGGTCTTTGTCTTACGGCTGGTTTTCTAAAGATCGAATGGCATGATATTGTGAGTCTTACATTGTTATGATCGAATTATTCAAAACGACAAAATGGCTAATACCGATATTTTTTAACAAAAAGCCATTATCAATAAAGTGTTGACCAGGTCTGAAGCAATTGGTAAATATCGGTATAACCCGTTCTGTCATCAAGCATCAAGCAATATGAGGTCTACGTTTTATAAGTGAAATGTTATGTGATTTTACTTGAGCTCGACGCTATGCAATCCAAACCAACATGTATTTATTTTGTCTTTGAGTACTTATAGAAAATGTGGACACCTGTGCCCTATTGCTTTAATGATAAGGAATACTTCGCTACTGTGGAATTCATAATCTTTTAACAATTGCAATATCTCTTAATGTTGTACATTCGTTTACTTGTAGATGAATGCCCTACTGACACTGACGATTACGTATATCTGCCACATCCTGTGTATGATACTCATTATTTGTGGTGCTATCTAAGTGGAAACCTCGCCGTATCACAATGTGCTGGTGGATTGTGTTTTGACGCAACGGCTGATGCAGCTGACCAACCAAGTTGTGATTATTGTCCGCCGTAGTAGATTATCCAGAGCTAGACGTAAGACAGCAACAGTAACATTTAGTGTGTCTTCATTGACGTTTTCTTTAGTTAAAACTGGTCAACAGCAATGTATTGATACAAAAAGTTACCTAGTACGTTCGCATATAGGTATTAAGTATTGGTCCGTGTAATTAGAAAAGATTTATCAAGATTTAACAGCTCACATTCATTGGACATAGGAACTGATAGATCAACAAATGTTAATAGAATTGATAGACATTGTAAATGATGTAATCAAAACGTTTTAGAATCTGAATACTTCTTTATCTCATATCATGAATTCAGAAACAAATATTGTATTAATGTATCATTCCCATATTTACAAAAAAATGGTAAATGATTCTTTACTTTTAAGACAAGAAAAGCTTAACATTTAACCTACTTCTTGACTATTGAATTTTGTATGAAATTTGAATTTTTGATTTGAATATGTATTTTATTATTTTCATGCTTTGTGTTTATATTTATGCATATGTGGTCACTTGTATCGTATATACGAATTGTTAATGGTCAAAGGCATTGTATAAATGCCGATTTGCTAATAAACTTGAACTAATGTCGTTCAAATGACTCTATAGGCAACGATCTGTTTAACGTTGAGATCTTGTTTTTTTTATTGTGGACAATAATGACAATTGATTTATCATTTACGTTATCCAAAGAAAATGAAGACGTTGTTGTTGTTGTTGTTGCTGCTGCTGTTGTTGATGGTGGTGGTGGTGGTGGTGGTGCTGCTGCTGCTGCTGCTGCTGCTGTTGTTGCTGTTGTTGTTGTTGTTGTTGTTGTTGTTGTTGTTGTAGATAAAGTGATTCTTATTTGCATATAATTTATATTTACTCCAGAATACATTTGTCTGTGCACCAATCATCATATCTATAGTATATATTGTTACAGCCATATTAAACATTATTATACCTTCTCCTATACTCTGTGTTGTATAATCAGGTCTTAATCATACAATAAACAACACATGCTTCTTCCATCATTGTTGTGTCATCTATGTTCATCCTTTTTGGTTCATGTTTTACATTATTTTCATCAAATTGAATGCTCATGTTGTTGTTGTTGTAATTATGTATTTTATTAAACATATTTCTTGACCTACCTTGTTTCTGAATATAACATGGCATTGACGTTATCGGAACTAAGGATAACAAGAAAGGTAAGAAACTTTGGAATAAGCTGTAAGGTCGAATAATCAAGCGTGTATGATTTATACGTGTTATTCCATAATTATATAATTGACCGTAAGTGTTTATCTAAGTAACCGATTTTCCAACAGTATAACTCTAACGCGATAATCTGCATATCAATATAAACAGAAATTACTGACGATTACATCGATTTAGGGGGAGCAGAAGTTTGTTTATCTATTTAAACATTGTTACCAAATTTGCTAATAATTATTACGTCTTGGCTTAATGGAATAGATGACCCACTACCAATCTTGCGGTCCGAGTTCGATCCTTCGCCTTTTCATTTTTCCCTTTTATAGTTTTTAAAGCATATTCCTTTCTTCTCGTGACCTTCTACACGACATTCTAATTATTTTTTACGCAATTTATAGTGTTTACAGAAGGGAGATTAAACCATGTTTTATTAAAAAATATTGACAAGGCTGTGTCGTGTTCACATTTGTCTTGAATGATGTGTCCATGTTATAAAATGAATTAGTATTAGTATTTGATTGATGTGAAAATAATAATTAAGATAGTGATAATTAAACAAGTTGTTACCTTACATTTGATCTTCGATCTGAAAAAAATGTATTTAGCCTACACATGCAAGGCTGGAACCTTCGCTAAACCAATGAGCTAATATTTCAGACGAAATAAAGCTCATTTTTATTCATCAAGTAAATTCAACTTACAGTACGCATTGAAAAGATAATCTCTTTTCAAATATCCTTGTATTTTAAACATGGTTTACCTGTTTACTTTAAGTGGCACATGTCCCAATACCGCGTTAGAGTTATAGACCAATTCGGTCAATGTTTGTAAACATCACATTATCCTTGGCGCACTATAATAATTTATATCGAGTCTGCATATTATAACAGTGGTTTCGATAAAATGTTCAGTTTTATGTGAATTATATTGTAAATGAATTTTGTATTTTGTTGCAGCCGTATACAGAAATATATATAATTCACTTGCACTGTTTTGAAACTATCAGCTGGAAATAGAAGCGTAGAGTGGACATTGCCCAGTCATCGGCAACGATATAACCGCACATTATAAAATCGGACCTTATTAAATAACTGCGAAAATGATTGTTCTAAACATTAAGAACAACAAAAAAGCAAGACGACATTTATGGCAATGAAGACTCCCAACCAATGTCACAGCAATATAGAAAACACACACATTGTAGGGGCCTTATTCACCAACATTGTAAGACTGAAACTCACACTTAGACTTCAAATTGACAACATTCACATTTCCATGTCCTTGAAATTAGAATTAACCACGTAAAATTGTATCTGTTTATTTTTTGTTACTCTGAAGTACACATTTATATCAAAATCGATACGTTTATAACAAGAGAGCGAATAGAACATTTGGTAATAACGTTATAAAACTGAAATTTAGACTTACGAGGTTGGTGAATAAGGCCCCAGGTGTTGAAATTCAGATTTGGTTGCTCATTGTTCTCGGCGATTTTACCAATTTCTATGATTGTTTCGACTCTCTTCTTAAACACCAATATGAAAAAATCATACAAGTTGTTAAAATCGGCGAAACAGTGTGCTTCAAACCGAATTAGAGACCGACATAGGCAAACTAATTACATCTACATCTACACTTACGCACACTCCTAACGCAACACTTGTATTTTTCATGATTTCTCAAATATTCATAAAGGGATTTGATTAAAATTTGGAGTACAAATATACCAACCCTTTACAAATGCCTCATAGCAGTTTTATTCTAGTTGATAAACAGTGTAAGGTGAAAATAAGTTCAAATATTTAGTATCACTGTAAAATCGAAAGTCACAAAACGGCACAATGCGACCGACTGGCCCACCATGCTGTCCATGTGTAGTTCTTGCAGTCGACGTTGCTGTTTTTAAAGGGTCGTGAAGACGGTCAGCAACAATTTGTACGTACTGCCATTGTGTTGTTACCTTACCGTGAGACTTCCATGGCTGGTCGTTAAGTCGGTCGGGGAGTTGCAACGTCTGAAGTCTTGAAATTGTAGACACATGGCGGCCGAAAAATCTGACGATATGAAACTTGAAAATATTGATCATATTTTAGTTTTATTATTATAATATTCGAAATATTAACAAACGATGATATTTCAACGTTTTTTCAACCGTTATAAAAATGTGTAATAAATTACAGAGCATACCTATCTAATGGATTGGCCACTCTGTAAGTTTCCTACTGCGCGACCACGCTCTTCAATAGTCATCAGGGCTATTTTTTATACAAATCTGTTTTTTCAGTCGGACTGTCGCCAGAGAGGAACTCAATGACTAAAATATCGATTTTTGCCACTGACTACCATTTTCACGTGCAACACGAAGAAATCACCACCGCACAACGCTCAGAACTGACAAAGCGTCACGGATGAATGATTTCAACATTCCTGTATTGCTAATGACTTAAAACAACATGGTTTATAAGTGCAACTTGATATCTTCAGCAGTGTCTAAGAAATTAGAATTATAAAAGTGTTGCGTTAGAAGTGTGCGTAAGTGTACATAATACGTTAATCTGTCAGACTTGACAATAATTTAACGGTGCGCTAGATAGAAAGAAAGAGAGTGATAGAAAAGGTATGGAAGAATAGACTTGTTCAAGACGATGGAGATAGATCTATGCATAATAGGAAAGGATAGAAATATATGCTCAAATATTTTTCGACCATTAAGGCACTTGATCTGTCCAGCTTCCGTGGCGGTGACAGGGACTGTGTCCAGGCTGCATAGCTCAACACCTATCATGTGGCTGTACTTCATATCTGAGCGAGATTGTCCCCTTAGAATGAGGGTTTCTCAAGCTCCTTCTTGAAAGATGTCAAAGAAGGAACCTCAGCCACAGAGGCTGGTAGGTTGTTCCTCACGGGGATGGTCCGTGGGAAGAAACTGAATTTGTAGGAGTCTGTAGAGGCGTGATGTAGAAGAAATCTAGTGTTGTGTGGTGCTCTGGGCATAGATCTTGCTTTCTGGAGGTACTTGTCGGGTTGGATGTCTACTTGGTTGTTTACTATCTTGTAGAACATCGTAAGCAGTTGTTTCTGGCGTCTCGACTCTAGGCTTTCCCAGTTTAGTTGGCTGATCATGTCTGTTACGCTGCTTGTATTTCTGTATCGATTGGTCGCAAATCTAGCAGCTCGGCGTTGTACTTTTTCAATATTTTTGGATAGGTTTTGATGGTGAGGGTTCCAGATGGTGGCACAGTAGTCAAGGTTTGGTCGTACAAGAGAAAAATACGCTTTGGTCTTAGTTTTTTCGGAGGTTTTCTAAAGATTTTTTTTGATGAAGCCAAGGATTTATTTTTTTGTTTATATGTGAGGTCCAGCCTAGGTAGGATTGTAGGTCTACTCCCAAGTACTTGGTGATGGTGTCTTCTTGGAGAGAGATGCCTTTTAATGTGTAGTTGGCCTGGAATGGTTTGCCGCTTTTGGTGGCTCTCAGGAAGCTACATTTCTGTGGGTGGAAGTCCATGCCCAACTTTTTTTCCCTCTCTGATAAGGCATCAAGGTCTCGTTATAGAATAGCTTGGTCTTCTGGTGATCTGATGTATCTGTATAGGATACAGTCATCCGCAAAGAGACGTGTTGATGATACTACACTGTCTGGGAGATCATTGATGAAGAGAAGAAAGAGAAGTGGGCCGAGGACAAACCCTGAGGGACGCCGCTGATCAGAAGATTGACCTTCGACCAGGACTTGCTGAGACCGGTTTCCAAGGAAGGAAGCTATCCACTGGTGGATGTTGGACCTGATCCCATAATGGTAGAGTTTCTTCAGTAGCCTCTGGTGTGGGACACGGTCAAACGCTTTGGAGAAGTCCAAGATGATGAGGTCAGCTTGTACCTTCTTATTCATGGATGAGGCGAGTTCGTGGACCAGTGTAAGGAGCTGGGTCTCACAACTTCTTCTTGCTCGGAAACCATGCTGGCAGTCATGCAGGATAGTATGTTGGTCCAGATGCTTGAGCGTATTACTGACGCTGATATGTTCTAGAAGTTTACAACATAGACCTGTAAGAGGGACATGGCGGTAATTTACAGGGTCGTGTCGAGCTCCCTTCTTGAAGAAGGCAGTCACATTTGCTTCTTTCCAGTCGTCGGGAACCACACCATCTTGTAGGGATCTGTTGAAGATCAGAGTGAGTGAAGGTGCAATCGGACGCTTTTTTAGTATTCAGGTTCTGAAGGAGCTTTCTGGTGCCTGCTTTCGTGACAGTAAAGTCAGGCCTTACCTTTACAACACCTGCTTCAGAAAAAAACGAACATAATAGTCTCGAGGAAGATAACCATCTCCAAGAATCTGGAAATCAATCAACGTTTAGACAAAGTTTAAGTGCTTGACTACTTTATTCTCCTGTTTTTAAGGGAAGCGACTTGCACTACGGAGTTCCATCCCCTGATTTTCAGGGGAAGTCAATCTTACCGACTTTAATATCGGTGAAGCAGACGTCCATACCTTGACAACAAATTACTACATATTAGCCTCCCCTGAAGTTCATGTAAAATACAATCTGACAATCTATAAATAAGCAAACAAAGTTATCTCCCATCATAAGAAGGCAATTAACTCTTGCACTTCAGAGTTCTTGTCCCTGATATCAAGTTTAGTAAGTTTTGTCCACTTCTTAGATTTTCAGGGGAAGTCAATCTTGCTGACTTACAAATAGTAAAACAGAGTTCCTTCCCTTCATGCTTTGGGTAAGTCTCCAAATTAGTCCCTCCTCCGAGTTTGCCCGAGTTATCAATGTTCTTGATCGCCAATAAGGTTTTCCCTAGTTCAAGTCTCAATTTTAGTTATAGATTTTAATTTTAGTTGGTCGATGTAGCAGCCTTCCGACCTACTTCCAAGCTCTACTTGTAAATATATTGTGTGTTTACCATATTATATTACACGATTGAAAAGAGAAATTTCACTTTTATCTTGACTGCTCAATACAAGTGGGAAACGTCTCGTAGTTGAGGTAATACATGTATAAAGTGTTTCAATTGATTTCCTTGCGTATTTAAAGAGGCGTTCCCTATAACTCTGATTGTTTAAATCGATTCTGGAATATTATAAATTAAATGAAAATCACAACTCCTCAAATTACAACAAAAAGCTCCCATTAATTACCGAGAAAAGAATAAAATAAATTTTCGTAACGACCCAAAATAGTCACGAGTTGTTTCCCTTTTAGCACATAAAAATAAATCGCTGGAAGCGATAAATTATTATTGGTGATTTAAATATATTTTTGACATTATAGAGACATATTTTCGCACACTTTCTTCTGACAAATTATGATAATTGATAGTGTTTTGTACATTTAGCTCATTTAATGTGATAGTAGAGAAAAATATGCTAGTTATAGGGAATGCCTCTTTAATACATGTTCTATATTGTGTTGGTATTGATTTGTCTGTTTTTGCTCGTTTTGAAATGAATATAAATACACTCAGAACGCCGTGTAGAATGTACCAGATTGCACCATTCTTACAAGAAGCAGGTGCCCGAACCCTGAGCTCGCAATTATTAAGTTTGCTATCTACGCGCCTGTTCGCTAACTCACTTACTCAGATGATGAACAATCATTAGGAAAGTGTAGCTAAGCAATTTACATCAAACGCACATCCTGGTTAGCAAGTTAAATCAGTAAACTTATCAATTACTGTAAAATCATTTAGTTTCAACGGGATAAAAATTCGTGGTATTGTTGAATAAGAGCCTTTCGTAGCACAATTTCGATGATGTATTATCCACTTTGTCATACTAACACAATTAAAATTATTAATATTCCTGGGTATTTAATTTCGTGGTTGAGACTATCAACGCATTAGTTTTACACAAATTTAACCCCTTCGAATATTAATAATTTTACAGTTATTTACCACCACCTTGAACCAGTGATATTTGGTTGAACGTTTACTTTAATGAATATGTTTTGAAACAGACATTTGTTTACTAAAACAGCGAATACTACAATAAAAATACGCGGTAAATATTGCGTCATAGGCAAGTATTGCATCATTTCTAGATTCTAGTTATACTATACATGTGTATGTATAAATCAGTACAAAAACTAAAACA